>JAODAL010031549.1:0-48293 GCA_025379985.1 Phyllomedusa bahiana
ATGCTTCACATGGAAAACAGCCCCCCCCCACACCATCCCCCCCCTCCTCCATGTTTACAGGGAAAACCAGCCCCCCCCACACCATCACCCCCCCCTCCATGTTCCAGTGGGAACCAGGCCCCCCCCCACACCATACCCCTCCTCCCCCTCCTGCTTCACGGGAAAACCGGGCCCCCCCCCCCACACCCCCACCCCTCCTCCTCCATCCCCTTTCACATGGGAAACCCAAACCCCCCCCCCAACATCCCCCCTCCCCTCCATGCTTCACTTGGAACCAGGCCCCCCCCCCCTCCACCCAAAAACCCCCCTCCCCAGCTTCACGTGGAAACCGGGGCCCCCCCCCCCACACCCCCCACCCGTCCTTTTCCCCCCCATGTTCAAGGGGGAACCCAGGCCCCCCCACACCTCCCCCTCCTCCCCATGCTTCCGGTGGGAAAACACCCCCCCCCCACACCACACCCCTCCTCCCCTGCTCACGTGGGGAAGGGGGCCCCCCCCCCACCGTCACACCTCCTCCTCCATGCTTAAACAGTGGGTAACCACACCCCCCCACACCATCACCCCTCCTCCTCCTGCTTCCAGTGGGAACCCAGGCCCCCCCCCCCCCCCACACATCACCCCTCCTCCTCCATGCTTCACAGTGGGAACCAGGCCCCCCCCCCCCCCACACCATCACCCCTCCTCCTCCATGCTTCACGGTGGAACCAGGCCCCCCCCCCCACACCATCACACCTCCTCCTCCATGCTTCACAGTGGGAAACCTGGCGCCCCCACACCATCACCCCCCTCCTCCATGCTTCACGGGGGGAACCAGGCCCCCCCCCCCCCCCCCCACACCATCACGACCCCCTCCATCCATGTTTTCACGGTTTTCTTGCACTGAGGAGAAGCTTCCGTCTTGCGGCTTTCCTATGTCCTGCACTGAGGAGAGGCTTCCGTCTGCGGCTTTCCTATGTCTTGCACTGAGGAGAGGCTTCCGTCTGCGGCTTTCCTATGTCTTGCACTGAGGAGAAGCTTCCGTCTGCGGCTTTCCTATGTCTTGCACTGAGGAGAGGCTTCCGTCTGCAGCTTTGCTATGTCTTGCACTGAGGATGAGGCTTCCGTCTGCAGCTTTCCTATGTCTTGAAACTGAGGAGGGCTTCCGTCTGCGGCTTTCCTATTTTCATGCACTGAGGAGAGGCTTCCGTCTGCAGCTTTCCTATGTCTTGCACTGGAGGAGAGGCTTCCCGCTGCGGCTTTTCCAAATGTTTGACTGAGGAGAAGCTTCCGTCTGGGGGCTTTCCTATGTCTTGCACTGAGGAGAGGCTTCCGTCTGCAGCTTTCCTATGTCTTGCACGGAGGAGAGGCTTTCCGTTGCGCTTTCCTATGTCTTGCACTGGGGGAGAGGCTTCCGTCTGGGAGCTTTCCTATTGTCTTGCACTGAGGAGGGGGCTTCCGTCTGCAGCTTTCCTTTGTCTTGCACTGAGAGTCTTCCGTCTGCGGCTTTCCTATGTCTTGCACTGAGGAGAGGCTTCTGTCTGCAGCTTTCCTATGTCTTGCACTGAGGAGAGGCTTCTGTCTGCGGCTTTCCTATGTCTTGCACTGAGGAGAGGCTTCCGTCGCGGCTTTCTATGTCATTGCACTGGGGGGAAAACTTCTGTCTGCGGCTTTCCTGAGTCTTGCACTGAGGAGTGGCGTCCGTGTTCGGCTTTCCTATGTCTTGCACTGAGGAGAGGCTTCCGTCTGCGGCATTCCTATGTCTTGCACTGAGGAGAGGCTTCCGTCTGCTGCTTTCCTATGTTTTGAAATGAGGAGAGGCTTCCGTCTGCGGCTTTCATGTGTCTTGCACTGAGGAGAGGCTTCCGTCTGCAGCTTTCCTTGTTTTTGCACTGGGGAGAGGCTTCCGTCTGCAGCTTTCCTGTGTCTTGCACTGAGGAGAGGCTTCCGTCTGTGGCTTCCCATATGTTCTTGCATTTGAGGAGAGGCTTCCGTCTGCAGCTTTCCTATGTCTTGAAAATGAGGAAGAGGCTTCCGTCTGCGGCTTTCCTATGTCTTGCATGAGGAGAGGCTTCCATCTGCGGCTTCCTATGTCTTGCACTGAGGAGAGGCATCCGTCTGCAACTTTCCTATGTCTTTGCACTGAGGAGAGGCTTCCTTTCTCCGGCTTTCCTATGTCTTGCACTGAGGAGAGGCTTCCATTTGCAGCTTTCCTATGTCTTTGTACTGAGGAGAGGCTTCCTTTCTGCAGCTTTCCTGTGTCTTCCCACTGAGGAGAGGCTTCTGTCTGGGGGCTTTCCTATGTCTTTTGCACTGAGGGAGAAGGCTTCCGTCTGCGCTTTCCTATGTCTTGCACTGAGGAGGGGCTTCCGTCTGCGGCTTTTCCTATGTCTTGCACTGAGGAGAGGCTTCCGTCTGGGGCTTTCCTGTGTCTTGCACTGGGAGAGGTTTCCGTCTGCGCTTTCCTATGTCTTGCAGTGGGGGGAGAGACTTCCGTCTGCGGTTTCCTGTGTCTTGAAACTGAGGAGAGGCTTCCGTCTGGGGCCCTTTCCTATGTCTTGCATGAGGAGAGGCTTCCGTCTGAGCTTTCCTATGTCTTGCACTGAGGAGAGGTTTCCGTCTGCGGCTTTCCTATGTCTTGCACTGAGGAGAGGCTTCCGTCTGCGGCCTTTCTATGTTTTGCATGGGGAAAGAGGCTTCCGTCTGCGCTTTCCTATGGTCTTGCATGAGGAGAGGTTTTCCGTCGCAGCTTTCCTATGTCTTGCACTGAGGAGAGGCTTCTGTCTGCGGCTTTCCTATGTCATGCACTGGGGGAGAGGCTTCCGTCTGCGGCTTTCTTTGTGTCTTGTACTGAGGAGAGGCTTCCGTCTGCGGGTTCCTATGTCTTGCACAGAGGAGGAGGCTTCCGTCTGCGGCTTTCATGTGTCTTGTACTGAGGAGAGGCTTCCGTCTGCGGCTTTCCTATGTCTTGCACTGAGGAGAGGCTTCCGTCTGCGGCTTTCCTATGGTATGCACTAGGAGAGGCTTCCGTCTGCGGCTTTCCTATGTCATGCAATGAGGAGAGGCTTCACGTCAGTCGGTTTTTCCTATGTCTTGCACTGAGGAGAGGCTTCCGTCTGCGGCTTTCCTATGTCTTGCACTGAGGAGAGGCTTCCGTCTGCGGCTTTCCTATGTCTTGCACTGAGGGAGGGCTTCGGTCTGCGGCTTTCCATGTCATGCACTGAGGAGAGGCTTCTGTCTGCGGCTTTCATGTGTCTTGCACTGGGGGAGAGACTTCCCGCCCTGCGGCTTTCCTATGTCTTGTACTGAGGAGAGGCTTCTGTCTGCGGCTTTTCCTATGTCTTGCACTGAGGAGAGGCTTCCGTCTGCGGCTTTCATGTGTCTTGCATGAGGAGAGGCATTCCGTCTGCTGCTTTCCTATGTCTTGAAACTGAGGAGTGGCTTCCGTCTGCAGTCTTCCTAATGTCTTGCACTGAGGAAAGAGGCTTCTGTCTGCAGCTTTCCTATGTCTTGCACTGAGGAGAGGCTTCGTTTTGCAGCTTTCCTATGTCTTGCACTGAGGGGGAGGCTTCCATCTGGGCTTTCTTATGTCTTGCACTGAGGAGAGGCTTCCGTCTGCGGCTTTCTTATGTCTTGCTCTGGAGGAGAGGCTTCCCGTCTGCAGCTTTCCTATGTCTTGAAACTGAGGGAGAGGCTTCTGTCTGCGGCTTTCCTATGTCTTGCACTGAGGAGAGGCTTCGTCTGTGGTTTATATGTCTTTCACTGAGGATATTCTTCAGTCTGTGGATTTCCTTTGTCTTGCACTGAGGAGAGGCTTCCGTCTGCGGCTTTCCTATGTCTTGCACTGAGGAGAGGCTTCCGTCTGCGGCTTTCCTATTTCTTGCATGAGGAGAGGCTTCGTCTGCGGCTTTCCTATGTCTTGCACTGAGGAGAGGCTTCCGTCTGTGGCTTTCCTATGTCGTGCACTGCCGAGAGGCTTCTGTCTGCGGCTTTCCTATGTCTTGCACTGAGGAGAGGCTTCTGTCTGCGGCTTTCCTTTGTCTTGCACTGAGGAGTGGCTTCCGTCTGTGGCTTTCATGTGTCTTGCACTGAGGAGAGGCTTCTGTCTGCGGCTTTCCTTGTCTTGCACGAGGAGAGGCTTCTGTCGGCCGCACTCTGCCATAAAGCCCCGACTGCTGGAGGCTGCAGTGATCGGTGACTTTGTGGAACTTTCTCTCATCTCCCTACTGGATCTCTGGAGCTCGGCCACAGTGATCTTGGGGCTCTTCTTTACCTCTCTCACCGAGGCTCTTCTCCCACAATTGCTGAGTTTGGCTGGACAGCTTGATCGAGGAATAGTTGTGGTTGTCCCAAACTTCTTCCATTTTAGGATTATGGAGGCTGCTGTGCTCTTAGGAACCTTGAGGGCTGCAGAAATGCTTTTGTAAACTTGGCCAGATCTGTGCCTTGCCACAATTCTGTCTCTGAGCTCCTTGGGCAGTTCCTTAGACCTCATTATTCTCATGTGCTCTGACATGCACTGTGAGGTCTTATATAGACAGGTATGTGCCTTTCCTAATCAAGTCCAATCAGTTTAATTAAACACAGCTGGACTCCAGTAAAGGAGCAGAACCATCCCAAGGAGGATCAGAAGAAAATGGACAGCATGTGAGTTAAATGTGAGCGTCACAGCAACGGGTCTGAATACTTATGACCATGTGATATTTCAGTTTTTCTTGTTTAATAAATTTGCAAAAATATCTAAATCTGTTTTTTCCTTTCAAGATGGGGGAAGGTGGAGGTGCAGAGTGTACATTAATGAACTTTTTTGATGTTACCAAATGGCTGCAATGAAATAAAGAGTGAAAAATTTAAAGGGGTCTGAATACTAACCGTTCCAACTGTAGATGGCCATGAAAAGTCCAATGGCAAATATGCCTAGTCCTAGTTCAGGCAGCCATTTAGCAAGTCTTAGACCCAGACTTCTCTGTACTGGTGGATTGTCTAGGCCTAGGTTCAAGTCTCTGAATTCTGTGGCATGATCATGGGGTTGAAAGGCTTTCATGACATCAGCACTGCTGGAAGCAATTTTATGCAGTCTTGGACAAGCTTTAGATAGCAAACCTTGTGTCCTTTTGAGCAGATCTATGGCTTCTTCGGCATGGATTTGAGCACGTCGTCTACGTAGAAGTCTCTTTCAACGAAGTGTCGGGATCCTTCCTAAACTCTGACTCATCATCAGCAGCTGTCCTATGTAGGCCATAGCTAGCAACAGCAGGTGAAGGACTGTTACCTTAGATGTGCACTTTAATGCAGTATTCAACCATTTCCTTGCTAGAGTCTTTGTCTCGGTGCCATAGAATCCTGAGGTAATTTCTGTGATCCTGTTGTACGATAAAACAATGGAACATCTGTTTAATATCAGCAGTAATAGCAACCGGCTCCTTTCTGAATCTCATAAGCTCTGCTACCAGATTGTTGGTCAGGTTTGGACCAGTGAGGAGATTCCGAGATACGCCACCATACTTGGCACTTGAGTCGAACACCACTCTGATCTGGTTAGATTTTCATGGATGATCTACTCCAAAGGAGGGAAGATAACAGCACTCTTCGTGTTCTTGCAAAGGTGGAGCTGGTTCTCCATAGTCATTATGAAATATCTTATCCACAAAGGCTACGAAGTGATCTGTCATGCCAGGCTTGTTTCTTAATGTACGCTGTAATGAGATGAATCTGGATAGTGCTTGCTCTTGATTATATGGAAGCCTGGTTCTTACGGTGCGAAAGGGTAAGGGTGCGACCCAATGGTTAGATTCATCTTTGAAGAAGATAAACTCTGTTTTTTGGCTCTTGTTCAAACATGTCTCTCACAATTACTCAGCCTAGGTCAAGTCTTTGTGCATATGGGGTATCACCTGGAACACTGCATTGTTGACATACCTTATGGACCCTCAGAATATCTCTCCCAAATAACAGTAGGAGGAATCTCATTAGCTAGGAGTCTCAAGTGGGGATGACGAAATGCAGCCTGTGGGGTAGGAATTTCCTATCTTTCGTCGGGTATCTGGTCACATTCAGTTAATGTTGGTAAGGGTATGTGGTGGTTCCCTTTAATTGAGGAGACAACGTATCCAATAGCTCTTCTGCCAAAAGTCTCTATACGACCAGAGCAGGTGTTTAAGGTATCTGGTGTTGCGTCACCCTTTAGATCACAGATATCTAAGTATTTAGGCTCAGCTAGAGCTCTGTTAATTTGTTCGTCTATTATAGCACACATTTTGGTGGCCTTCTCAGATTGACCTTCTGGGTAGTCCTTGACCAAACACACTTTGGCACAGCATTTGGCGTCATTCTTTCTGCCACATATTTCCATGCAGGAAGAGAAGACAGCGGTTGTGGCTGAATCTTGAGCAGGTGGCCCCCCCACCATGCATTGTGATGGCATTAAATGCTTCTTGAGGTTGTGAGTTATTAAGAAATGAAGTAAAATGCATTGCTGTAACATGTCTATGACTATTGCAACCAGCGCACTTGATGACAGCCGTACAGTCCTCTGCAATGTGGTCCTAAGAAGCGCAACACATGTAACACACTCCAAGCTCCTTATGTGTATCTCTGCACTCTTGCAAAGTCTTTGCCCTAAGGCCACGACATTCTTTTAGAGGATGTGGTCTTTTGTGAATGGGGCACATGGGATTAGGGCCCCTTTCTTTAAGGACAGAGGCTTCCTGCCTAGTGGTGGAGGCCGCTACAAGTGGGGCGTTTGTCTAACAGATACTGTTCCCCTTAAAGGGGTTGTCTCGCTACAATGATTGGGTTTTAATTAAAAGATCTTTAAAAAACAAGCAGCTTTGCAATATATGTTCATTACAAATGTCCTACTGATTTTGAGCTAGCCCTGTTCATAGGAGTGCATCAGCTTCTCAAATTTCTATAGCAGCCGACCTGTTGATCCTTATCTTACTGGCTGTCAGGTCTGAATGACTCATCACCTTTGAAGACAGGTCGGAGCAGAGAGCCCCTCCCGCACAGAATGCTTCTGTAGTGTAGGGAGGAGGAGGGAGGACTCTGGCTTCTATGTCCGTGCTGCCTGGATTAACCCTGTGTGTGCCTGCTTCCTCCTGCTCTCTCTCACAGATTGAGCAGAGATTAGGCTGATCTATAGATGTGACAGCAGTGACACTGTGTGTTACTATAATCATGATGTCTGTGGAGCTGTAACTATAATAATACTATACAGATCAGGGAGGCTTGTGAACAGTTCATGCTGTGCTGTACTAGGGACACATCCTGAGTAACACTTTGCAGCTTCCCTGCCTCTGTTCTGAGAGGGTTTGTTTGTTGTTGCTGGAGATGTGGAGATATGTAAGCTAAGCAGAGGGTATAGGAACACTTGCAGCCCCTCTGTTCTGCTATTAGCAATCATAGACCTCTCTAGGCAGGCACACACAGGGTTAACTCTGGCAGCAATCCCCCTGCTGTATCGAAGTTACGGGCGGATAGCTGCCTGTGTGCTGAGGGGAGGGGGGAAGAGGGAGGGGGGAAGAGGCAGAGAAGCTAGCACGCCCCTCAATTCAACTCCCATTCACAGACCGAGGCTGAAAGCTATTAATGAGACAACTCCTTTAACTCTCTATATTTGCTTATTGTGTTATCATTCCTTGAGCATGATGAAGAAGCTGGTAGAGTAGATTCTGTGAAGTTAAAGCTGGGATCATTCTTCTTCCGAGCTTGGTCACTGATGAATCTGGAAAAATAGGAGAAAGGGGGAAAGGACACGTTGCATTCTCTTTTGAACTTGGAACCTTGGTCTCCCCATTTTTCTTTCATCCCATGAGGCAGTTTGGATACCACTGGATTGACGCCATGAGCAGTGTCACGGTAACTCAGTCCTGACAGATGTGGGTCCATTTTTGCCAATTCAAATTCCTTTAATAAGTCACTCAGCTCCTGGAGTTTGCGGTTGTTCTTGTTAGTAATCTTGGGAAATGCTTGAAGTCTCTTAAATATGGCACTCTCTATCGCTTCAGAACTCAGCTCCCTGCATATCATACATCTGGCAAAGTCCGACATGTCTGATCTACCACTCCTTGTTGTAGGATTACGTTGTGCTGACTCTGGCATATAAAGCTTAGGCAAATCAGGAAATCATTATGTAGCATAAGGATTAAGGATCTGGAGGATCTGCTGTCTGGATGCTGGAAATTACCTGGTCATCGATAGGTGGAAACATCAGTTGCTGTGTGGGTATATCTGTGTGGTACTGCTATATCTACCTTAGAAGTTTCTGTTTTCAGAGTTACGTCATTGTGGCTACCAGGAGGCACAGACGATGATTGCTTTAGTCCATAATCAGCAGTCCGGTTGGCTGGGTCTTCCTCTTCTTCTGTGCTATAACAGTGTGGATTAGTATCTTGGACTAATACTTGTTCAAGAACTTTAAGTTTGGCTAAGGCAACTGCTTCTTCCTTTTCCATTTGGAGAATTGTTAGCTGGGCTTCTGCCTCCTTCTTTGCCATTTCTACCTTTAACTCTGCTTTCTTCTTAGCAAAGGAACTTCTAAAGCTAGCTTCTTCTGCATCTGCCCGGATCTCTATAAGCTTGTCATGTAGTGCTGACCTTCTGGACAAGATGATCTGGAGGATGAAGATGTATGTTTAGTGGAAGCTGATCGATGTGACTTCTTGAAGGTGTGTGATGCGGAGTTCTGACTTATATTTGGTGTCTTGTACTAAGGCGTCTTTACCTTGGAGAAGAATCTCTCTCTCGGCTCGCTCTGCTGAAGGAGCATCAAGATCAGAGTTATTCAGGAACATGAAGTACTTTGCAGACAGTCTCTGGTAAACGATTCCAACTTGTGGTTAACTTGCATCATTGTTATGGTGTGGAAGAGCTTCAGAATAGTGTTCTACTCTTTCCCTTAGTTCATCTAGATTGTCACAGAACTCGTCTCTGGTTATCTCAAAGTTCTCTCTAATCTTTTGTGACGGTTTAGTTGCACGTTTAGACCCTACTATTTGTTCTCCTTCCTGTATGTCTGAGTCTTTAGGAACAGGATACATTTGCTTAGGTTCAGCAGCTGAAGAACCCACAGAGCCTTTGGTGGACATTCTCTGTTTGATGGTACTGTCTCTTTAACCCCTTAAGGACCCAGCCTGTTTTGACCTTCCTGACACAGCCCTATTTTTGAAATCTGACATGTGTCACTTTATGTGAGAATAACTTTTTGACACTTTTACCTATTCATGTGATTCAGAGATTGTTTTCTCGTGACACATTGTGCTTTAAGTTAGTAAGAAATTTTTTTTCCATACAATCCTTGTTTGTTTGTGAAAAATATCAAAATTTCATGAAAATTTTGAAAAATTAGTGACTTTGAAAGTTCCAAAATTTCTGCGTGCAAGACAGATAATTATTCACCACAAAATAGTTTATAACTAGCATCTACCATATGTCCACTATAGGTTGGCATCATTTTTTAAATGTCCTTTTTTATGACATTAGAGGGCTTAGAAACTTAGTAGTAATTTCTCACATTTTCAAGAAAATTTGCAATATACATTTTTTTAGGGACCACTTCAGTTCTGACGTGGCTTTGAGGGGCCTGCATGTTAGATACCCCCATAAGTGACGCCTTCTAAGAAACTAGACCCCTAATGTATTTACAACACTATTTAGGAAGTTTGATAACCCTTTAGATATTTCACAGAAATTAAAGCAAAGTGGAGGTGAAATTTCAAAATTTCACTATTTTTGCAGATTTTCAATATTTATCCATTATTCACTGGAATACGGTAAAAGTGACTAGGTAAATACAACTTAATATCATTTCCTCCAGGTCTGCTGTTTTTAGAGATATCCCATATGTGGCCCTAGTGCCCTATTTGGCTCAACCATAAGCCCCAGAATAGGAGGAGGAGGAGGAGCACCTACTATACTCTGGGGTCTCATTTTCATTACGATTTTATTTAGGCGCCATTTCAGGTTTGAGGACACCCTAAGGTGCTAAAACTTAATAAACACCCTTAAAAAGACCCCATATTGTAAATTACACCCCTTAAGGTATATATACAGGGGTGCATTGAGTTTATCGACCCCACAGGTGATTCACACATTTTTTTTAGCATTAGGCTGTGAAAATGTAAAAAAATTTTTTTCCAATAATCTGAAATTTTAAGTTAAAATGTTTCATATTTACAAGGAATCCTGGGGGAAAAAAACCCCAAACTTTGTTAAGAAATTTCTTCCAAGTTCGGCAATACCTTACATGTGGGTGTAAACTGCTGTTTGGGCGCATGGCAGGGCATATAAGGGAGGGAGCGCTATTTTGCTTTTGGAACACAGATTTTGGTGGGTGCCATGTCACATTTGCAAAGCCCTAAAAGTACCAGAACAGGTGAAACCTTCCAGATCATGGATCTCATCTAGGGGTGTATTGTGCATTTTGGGCACACAGGTGTTACATAGTATAGTAGTGGGCCATGAAAATGGGGGGAAAAAAACGCAGTTCCGCCATTGTTTTTTGGGCTTAAATTTTACAGCGTTCACCGTGCACTGTAAATGATGTGATAACTTTACTATGTGGTCGGTACAATTGCAAAGGTATAAATTTTATATAGTTTCTTTATGTTTTATTACTTTTACACAATAGAAATAGGTCTGAACTTCCGGTTTTGGCGCCAACGAGATGTGAGGGGCAGTGAGGAGCTCCTGCTCTCCCAACTCAAAAACCAGGCAATTATAACGGTCAGCGGCTGGTGAAACGAACTGTCAGTGACCCTGGGGCTTAATTCGTGAGGTGAAGGAGGACGCGGCGGTGGCTGTGATCTCTGAAGGAGAGGAGAAAGTGGAACTTCAGGGGAGGACGCGCTGCATGACGCGCTGCAGATTCCAGGGGATGCAGGAGCCTCACAGAGGCACAGCGGCCATATGCAAATAGTGGCTAACACAGAGCTTATCTATCCTGAGCTGGTTAAAGTTCTGTCCCTGCAGGACAGGGGTGCCCCAAGACTCCCAGAGAGGCTACAGCACGAAGTAACCCCTGGAATCTCCCCCAGTGCTACAGGGGGACGTGATTCTTGAAAGAACTGTGCCTGTGAGAGCTGTGGGGTCTGACAGGAATACTTAAGAAGGCTCAAAGAGACTTTCAGCCCCTTGAACAGCAAGTTGACTTTGGCACATTATCTGAAAGTCTTTGATTACTGACCTGCTTTGCTAGATGCCCCTGAAGGGTTAAAAGAGTCCAGTTGTCTCACCTACTTACCAGACAGCTCCACCGACTGGAGACAGTTGAAATTACATGTACTTTTCCTGGATCTCTACTACTTTGCGTGTGGTCAATTCAGTCTTCTCTTTAACTTATCCAGGAGCACCATCTACTGGAGACAGTTGGAATTACACATATTCTCCCTGGCTCTCTCCTACTTAATTTAAAGGGGTTGTCTCGCTACAAAGAATAGCTTTCAAATTGTAGGGAACACAAAATAAAGACATTTTCCAAATATATTGCATTGTTCCTCTGTTTTCCCTAAAGAGATACAAGTGAATTTATTACCTCCATGGCTATTTCAGTTCCCTCAGTAACCGACCTGTAAACAAATCTCCTGGGGCTGTTTGTTCAATGAGATAACAGAGAGTGAGTCATCACACAGGTCCACAGTGTCAGTCAGTGTCCTGTGCTGCCAGACAGTAAAAAGCTTGATTTATCTCAAGTAAACAGCTCTGTAATTAGGGCTTTTGTTTTGGGGATCAGATAAGAAGTCCTTCAGTAGTTTGAGAAGCTAATCTAATCTAATTAGCATCTGAAAGCACGGAGTTATGCTGTATAAGCACGGAGTTTATGCAAATTAGTCTGAACCAGGAAGTGACAGAGAATTTCTTTCATGCATTCTTTGAAACCCTGTGGGGAGACAACTCCTTTAAGAACAGTTCAGTGGTCCCATTAGCTTATCCAGGAGCGCCACCTACTGGATACAGTTGAAATTACACTCAGTCTCCTTCGTCTCTGTAGATATTGCGGCGCTGATAGGAAGAAGAGGCGACGATTATCTACTCTCGTCCCTATACACAGGAGAGAACTAGTCACGTGAGATCACTTGAAGGTGTTATTCATGGAAAAATATTTCCCAATCATGGGGAAATCTAATAAAGCAAAGTCCAAGGAATTACAGGCCACTGAATCAGGAACCACTCCTGGCCAGTCAACCCCAATTTCATCGGGCCTGCCTTCTCCAGCTTGCATGTCCGGGGCTCCTTCGCTAGATGATACCTATGAGTTATGCGTAACAAAAGAAGGTCATCTGTTGGACTACAAGAAATTGGCCATGGAAGTAGCACAATTTATCTTGCCAGACATACAAGCCACGCTGGCCGCCACGGTCTCCTCCTCTCTCCTGCAACTCCAAGCTGATCTTAAAATGCAAGACCAGAGAATCGATGAGGCAGAAGAGCGAATTCAATCATTGGAGGATGACAACGAGATGCACTATTCAAGGATCTAATGCACGAGAACAAACAGCTATGGAGCAAAGTAGAGGACCTGGAGAACAGGTCAAGGAGAAATAACTTGAGGATCGTCAGTTTACCTGAATCAATACCACAAAAAGAGCTGTTATCCATCTGCGAGACAGAGTTACCCAAAGCACTTCAGATTCAGCATTTGTGCAAGGTGGAGAGAGCGCACAGATTGGGTCCTGACCGCAGAGAGCAAAGAGGCAGGGAAGTGTCACCCCCAGGGGCCCGAAGAGAACGACCGCCACAAGTAATTGCTAAATTCCTAGATTTCAAGGACAAAACTGCCATAATCCGTGCACTCAAGCGACGCAACACCCCAGTGATACTCAGAGGCTCCAAAATACTTGTTTTTGAGGATTTTTCGGCGGAGGTGGTTCGTAAGAGAAAAGCATTCTCCGGCATCTGCACAGATCTCTACCACAAGAAGATAAGATTCGCTCTACTGTTCCCGGCTATCTTAAAGAGATTTCATAGCAACGGCAACACCTCTACGTACTATTCTCCGGAGGAAGCGAGAGGCTATCTACTTCAGAGACAATCTACATCGGCGGATAAAAGCTCTCCAAGACTGTCTCCAATCAGGTCAACTAGATCTCCATAAAAGAGACAATCTTCAAGAGCTTCGGCATCAGGACTGACGGCGGGGCTCCAGGAACAGGAAAAGGGAGCAAGTGCTGGTTCTCCAACTAGGAGAGTACTGACGTAGACTCTGCTACCTGCAACATGAAAAGAAGATATATATCCTTTGCTAATTTCTCCAGGGACAAGAGGACTTTTCTACCAGTCGGTTAAATGTTTTACTTGTTCTTAGAGTTGGGGGTGGGGGTGGGGATTGAAAATTCTTTTGTTCCCTAGGTAAAGGGAGAGGGGTGGTAGTATCTACCAAGAGGTTGAAATTGGGTTGCTCACAATGTTGGAAAAAAGAGGAGTCCAGATCTTGAAGTTACAGTTTCTGTTTGCTGTTGGGATTTTAGTCATACATGCCAACTCTCCCGTTTTTGGCGGGGGGGGGTCCCGCTATTTGGGGTCCCCCCCCCCCCACCCGGGGGAGCTGGCCTTCCTCCCCCCGCCAGCAGGCCGCGGGGGGCCGGTAAATGACCGCGGCGCCTTCTAGCGCTGGTGCGCTACTCTGGCGCCGCCGGTCAGTTCCCACGGGCGGGTGAAGCGGGCGCAGGGTCCGCTCACCCGCCCGTAGTCTCGCTGAGCAGGGAGGAGGCAGGAGGGAGCGCTCCCTTCTGCCTCCTCCCCCTGTATGTACAGCGCCGCTGTGCGCCGTACACACATGTCAGCGTCACAGGGGGAAGTGACGCGCGGCTGCTCTCACTTCCCCTGTGACGCTGCTGAGGAGATGTCGAGGAGCGGGCCGCTCTGCAGGAGCCGGGTCCGGTAAGTGGATTTTATTAGTTTATTTTTCTGAGGTTGAGGGGGGCACTGTGTGGCTACAATGGGGGTCTACCTGGCTACAATGGGGGCATCTACCTGGCCAACAGAGAGGTCACTACCTGGCTAACAATGGGGGCACTACCTGGCTACAATGGGGGGCACTACCTGGCTACAATGGGGGCACTACCTGGCAACAATGGAGGCACTACCTGGCTACTAATGGGGGCACTACCTGGCTACTAAAGGGGCTACTACCTGGCTACATAGGGGGGTCACCCTAGCTACAATGGGGGCACTACCTGGCTAACAATGGGGGCACTACCTGGCTAACGATGGGGGCACTACCTGGCTACAGAGGGGGCACTACCTGGCAAACAATGGGGGCACTACCTGGCAAACAATGGGGGCATCTACCTGGCAACAGAGGGGGCACTACCTGGAAAGCAATGGGGGCATCTACCTGGCCAACAGAGGGGGGCACTACCTGGCAAACAATGGGGGCATCTACCTGGCAAACAATGGGGGGCACTACCTGGCAAACAATGGGGGCACTACCTGGCAAACAATGGGGGGCATCTACCTGGCTACAAATTTGGCTCTACCTGGCTACAGAGAGGGCATCTATTTGGCTACAAGGGGGCATCTACCTGCCTGTAAGGGGCACTACCTGGTTATGGGGGGTTACTACCTGGCTATAAGGGCATCTACCTGGCTTTTTTCCAAAGCCGTTATGCAGTTAGGTGGAGTAGGTGTGGCTTTTTGAAGGGGCGTGGCATACCATCAAGATGGGCATGTCCATGCAAATTTTTTCCGCCGCCCACTAATATCTCCTGCTTTTTCATTTTCAAAAGTTGGCAACTATGATTTTAGTTCAGGTGGGGAGGGGAAGTTTCGAGCCTACTAAACAAGGAAATGGATAGCTTTAACTCACCATGTGCATTGAGTAGTGGGGAGTTGAGGCAGGTGGTCACCCAGGTGAGGAGGGAGGATCGGGAGTTTTCCAGATACAAGGTTAGCCAGGTTTTGAAAGCGGGTGGGACAAAATTAACATGAAGATTATATCTTGGAACATTAAGGGGTTAAATTCCCCTAACAAGCGAAGGAAGGTACTAAGGCACTTGCAGAAACTCAAAGGGGACCTGGTTTTACTTCAGGAAACACACCTGAATGCAGAAGATATGGGAAGGATGCAAAAAATGTGGGTGGGAGAAGTGGTGGGAGCCCCAGCAATGAACAAAAAAGGAGGTGTCATGTTTCTCCTAAATAGAAACTCACAATGTACTGTGGTCTCCTCAAACCTTGTCTCAGAGGGGAGAATCCTCCAGGTCACTTTGGATACCCCCTCAGGGAGGTTAAGCATTTATAATGTATATGCACCCACAACGCAGGACTTAGCTTTCATCCAAACATTGGAAGCAGCTGTCCTCCAGGATAGGGAGCCACAAGTAATAGTTGCAGGGGATTTCAATGGGGTCATGTGTAATAGAGAAGATAGGAAAAGGGCAGACCTGAGGAAGGATTGTCTAGGGTGGAAGGGGAGAGATTCATTGTCACGGGTGACTCTGGACCTGGGCTTGACGGATTGCTGGAGACATGGAAACCCGGAGGGAAGGAATTCACCTTTTATTACCCATCCAGAAATTCCTGGTCAAGAATAGACTACTTCTTCTTGAATGATAGAACGATGGGTAAATGGGTAGACTCGCTATCCTAGATATTGTAATCTCTGACCACGCCCCCAATCAAGCTCACACTCCAGGATACTTTCCCTAAGGTACCGATATACTCTGGAGACTTCCGGAATTCTTCCTAAAGGAGAGGGTGTTTACGAGCTGATGAAAACTGGTGTGAAGGAGTTCTGTGAAACTAATGCGGGACATAGGGATAACCCTTTCTTATTTTGGGACACAGCAAAGGCTTTCCTGAGGGGGGAAGATAATAGCTTATACAGCGCATATCAAAAAGCAGACCAGGGAAACGGTTTCAGCCAATGACCTCGCGGTTGCGGGACGGTTACACGGCTTTTCTAGGTTCTTTGAAAGAGGAGGATAAACGCAGGTGGATACAGGCGAAGCAGGAGTTTGAAGGATGGCAGGAAAAATTGGACAAAATATACAGTGATCGACAAACCGTTACGTTCTTTAAATTTGGTAACAAATCAGGGAAACTTTTAGCAAACATGGCCAAAGGAAAAAGGAAAGCAACTATAATTCATGGGATCAAGGACCGAGGGGACAGACATACAGACCCAAAACAAATAAATACAGTGTTTAAGGAGTATTATGAGGATCTATATAGGGAGGGTCACCCAGTATCAGATCAGGCCCAAACAAGCTTTTTAGATAAGCTGAAATTGCCGGCATTGTCGGAGGAGGACTTGGGCTACCTTAATGCGCCCATAGAGTTGGAGGAGTTGATGTGCACGATTGAAGGTATCCCCAATAGTAAAGCACCGGGCCTGGACGGCATTACGGGGGGCTTTTACAAACTTTTAGGCCACGATATAGGAGAGGTGCTTATCCAGGTGTTTGAGGAGATCTTAGATAAAAAGAGGGTGATGTCTTCGTCCCACACAGCCCATATCAGGGTGTTACACAAGGAGGGGAAGGTCCCGGATTGTCCTAGCTCCTATAGGCCGATTTCATTAATCAATGTCGATATTAAAATATTTTCCAAATTAATGGCAAACAGACTAGCAGCGGTGCTGCCCAAATTAGTGGGTCTCAATCAAAATGGATTCATAAAAGGAAGGTCAGGGGTGGTTAATATCAGAACAGTTTTAGCGGTTCTGGATAGTTTGGAGGGAAAGGAAGACAATCAAGGATGCCCAGCTCTATTTGCCGTGGACGCCGAAAAGGCGTTTGACAACGTGAAATGGTCTTGGTTATATAAGGTCATGGCCAAAATGAACATACAAGGGAACTTTAGGGCTTTTACTGAAGCCATATATGACCAACCGATGGCAAGAGTAAACACTCCTGGTTTCCTTTCAGATCCTATTCGACTACAGAAAGGGACACGACAGGGGTGCCCGCTTTCCCCATTACTATTTAATATTGCACTGGAGCCAGTCATTAGATATTTAGTCTCTTCCGATATCTTTGAGGGAATAAAAGTGGGCAGAGAGGAGGTCAAGTTATGCTGCTTTGCAGATGACATGATGCTTTTCTTGAACTCACCAAGGGATCATCTGGGAAAGGTAATTGCATCTCTGAATCAAGTGGGACCCTTTAGTGGGTATAAAATCAACATATCTAAAAGTCAGATGCTTTTTTTAGGGGACCATGGAGAAGGGGTACAGTTAAGAGAGGAGGTTCAGGTGGTCTCTTCCTCTTTGACATATTTGGGGATAAGAATAGGAAGAAAGAACTCTTATTTTTATCAACTGAACTATGGGCCCTTGATAGATAAAATACTAGGAGAGTTGAGAAGGTGGAGTACATTACCGTTATCATTATTTGGTCGGGTGCAGCTGATAAAAATGCTAAGCTTTGCTCGCTTATTGTATCCCTTGCAAAATTTGCCCATTCTTCTGAAACATAAGGATGTAAACAGGTTACAATCCGCATTTGTAAAATTTTTGTGGAATTCCAAGAGGCCGAGGATTTTCTATAAAAAGCTTAGTTTGTCCAAGTTGGACGGGGGTTTGAACCTTCCCAACATTAGAATGTATAATTTAGCGGCGTTGGTGCGCCATGTGAGGGACTGGCTAAACGAGAGCAATAGCTTCTCTAACTTACACCTTGAACGGCAGCTAGCTTGCCCGGAGAACCTGGTTGCGCTCTTACATACAGCAGTTAGGGATCTTCCCCCGCATGTTAAACGGAGTGTGGTTCTCAGAGACACTATTGCCACATGGAAGCATGTCAGGAAGCTGTTCACTTTGCCGGTGCATCTCTCAAAATATGCTCCCATCTGGGAATTGCCCGCATTTACGGCAGGAAGGGAAAATAAGTTTTTCAAAGAATGGAGAAGTAAAAATATAAGATCGATAGGAGACCTAATCAATGAGCAGGATAATAGGTTCATGACGTGGCAAGAAATGAAAGAGAAATACGGTTTCAGGGAGGGACAAGTCTTCCAATTCTGGCAAGTGATGGCCTTTTGTAAGTCTAAGATTAAAAATTTAGCGGCAGCAGAGACGCCAGGCATATTTGATGATCTGGTAAAGGGTCAGGATCGCTGTGGTTCCTTGTCCATGATTTACAGGAGATTGTGTGACAGAGTGCGAGCACCAATTAAGGAATCCTGTTTTCGTTCGTGGGAAAGGGAGCTGAGAGACCCCGAGATCCAGCAGAAAATCAGAGCAGGGTGGGGGAAAATTAGAGCTTCTATTATTAACGAAAACTGGAGGGAGATGTTCTTCCGCTTGGCTCACAAAGCCACTTACGCGTTTAATCTCTCGTTCAGGAATGCCCCTGCGCACTATCTCAGGGAATGTCCCAAATGTAAGCTACAGAAGGCAGACCTGTTACATGGCATATGGCATTGCCCGAAGCTAAAGACATATTGGGATGAAATCTGTTGCTGATTAGAGAGGTGTGGAATGTGGAGGTGCGGAGTGATCCTATAAGCACGATCTTCCATTATATCCTTGTAAGGGACAACAGGACGGGAGAGACTCCTGCCTTATTAAATCACAAGGGGGTGCACACGTTTATACTGGTGGCTAAGAAGTGTATCCTAAGACATTGGTTGGAGGAGAGTTCCCGACAAAGGATGAAGCTGTCCTTTTGATCAAGAGATTGCTAACCATAGATAGGAATTGAGGCGGAAACAAATAAGAGCTCTTTATCTGAGAAGTTCTTAAAAAGTGGAAGAGTTTTATAGTTAAAACTTTTTCAGATGAAGAGGTAGGGGGGCGCTGATGGATCACTTCGCACTTCTGATTACTACTTAGGGAAAAGTTTGGCTGGGTCCTTTGGGCAGACTAGAGGTAGGAGATGATACATGACCAGGGGAAAAGTATAGGTTGTCTAAGAAAGTTTACAAGGGAGGAATTCCCACACTGGGTAGGTGATCTTATAGAATATTCCTGATGAGAAAGAGTGGTTTCACAATATTTTGGTGACAATATTTTCCATTTCCGGGTTGCTGGTGGGTGGTAGGGGAGGGGCTTTATAGGGATTGTTTAATATTGGCTCGGGTTTATTTTTATGGATGTTAATATAATTAATTGGAGAAGTGTAAGCGTTAAAGGAGCATTTAACTGTTACATATTGAAGTATTATCTGTATATTGCGATGTGATTGTTTGTAAAGGATGACATTTCTCTTCTCAATAAAAATCATCGTTTAAAAAAAAAAAAAAAAAAAAAAAGAAATAGGTATATAAAAAATTGCATTTTTATGTTGTCCTATTCTGACAGTCATAACTTTTTATTAAGGTTTTTGTGAGGCGTTTTGAACAAAATACAGCAATCCTGGTAGTGTTTTTTATTTTTATTTTTTATAGCGGTCACTCTGCGTTAGATAGTACATGCGAGCTTTTCTCAGCAGGTCGATACGATTACAGCAATACCCAATTTGTATATTTTTTTATTTTTTAACTGCTTATTTCACAATAAAAACACTTTTTTCAAACAGGAAAACACATTTTTGCATCGCCATAGTCTGAGAGCCATAACTTTTTTATTTTTCTGTGTACGGAGCTGTGTACAGGCTTGTTTTTTGCGGGAGGGTTTGTTGTTTTTTTTGGTTCATTTTGGGGGGGCAAGACTTTTTGATCGTTTTTAAACCCGTTTTTTGAAAGCGGGGGAAGGAAATACTGAAAATCCTAGTGGGGTTTTTTTTTTTAAACACGCTCACGTGCAGTTCCGTGAAAAGTTGCTTTACTTGTGGGTATACGTTTATGGCGTATCCAATTTATAAGTTTTTTTTGTGAAGCCCTTTAAAAAAAAAAAAGGTTTTTTTTTTGTGTGTAAAACAATATTTATGCATCGCTATCTTTTGAGAGTCATAACTTTTTTATTTTTTCATTTACAGAGCTGTGTAAGGACTTTTTTTTGCGGGATGAACTGACGTTTTAATTGGTACAAATTGCTTTAAGGGAGTTTTTGATCGCTTTTTTTTCCATTTTATGTTGGGGGATGAAAAAAAATCTTAATTCTGTGTTTTTTTTTATTTTTTTTTGGGGCTTCCCCTACGGGTAAAATAACAACAGATTTATAGGCAGGTCGTTACGCTCGGCATACCAAATACGGGTACTTTATTTATTTTTGATCTTTTTTGGGGCGATGGGTTTAAAAAGGGGAAAAGGGCGGTGTAGGGTTTTTTTTTATTTTTGGGGTTTTGTGTTTTACTTTTTTTTCATTTTTTTTTTACTTTTTTAAATTTTTATTTTATTTTTTCCCCCATAGGGGATTTGAAATGAGAGATCTTTAGATCTCTCATTCAATGGGAATCATTGCTAGCTTTTTTTGCTTAATGGTTCCTTGGAACTGTCCAAAATGCCGGGACACGCCCACAGGGCACGGCCGGGGCATGTGAGTCCAGACAACCCGGAAGGATTCTCTGCGGCTTCTCTGCCCCCCGTGCTTTTGTCGCACACAGCAGCCGCACATCGTGCGCTCTCCCGCCAACAGGAAAAAGGAGGAGCGATCTCCTCCGGTCTCTTTAGTTGTTCGACCGGTGGTCGGAAAATTTAAAGGGGGTTAACCCACCCCCCCCCCGGAGTGATTGGGGTCAGGGCCAACGTAATAACAGCTGACCCCCGCCCGATGGAAAAGCTCTAAAGCAGAGTTCATGCATACGTTCTAGGTCGTTAAGGGGTTAAGACAGGACTGCAGATTAGCCCACTGTGGTAGATAAGCAACATCCTGGTTAAGATGGTGGACGGCTCTAAGTGGCTTCAACTATGTGTAAATGCAGACACTCCCGATTTAGAATTTTTTCGACTATTCTCCACCGATGTACGTTTTAAAAAGGTCCCTGAAAAGGGTTTTGAGAAGTTTTGCACAAGCAATGGTAATAGTCAACCTTATTTAATCCCTTGGGAAAAAATGTGGAGCTCCAGTAAATGGATGCAATGGATATGCCTTTAGGTATTTATTTAGCACCTTTAGATGAAAAAGCTGGAGGGTTAAAATTTGTGGCTCTCATTTCACAAGGGCGGCTTGCCCACCTACCCAACTCATCTCCATGTTCTCTCTATGTGACTATTTGAGAAAGGTCAGGTTTTGACCGAAACGTCACGACGCACTAGGGTCACTTGTCACTTTTGCCTATGGTGTCTGGAACCAATGGTATTATATTGTAAATATAAAACCTCAACTTTGCAAAAATTTACTGGGAGTGCGATCAATTCCTTCTGAGAATAATGTTTGAGAGGCGCTATGGACGCAGTCAGTGCAATAGCACCTTCACTAATATCATGTAAGAGGAGTAGTTCAGGACATGTAGTACCACACTGTACTGTAGAGAGGAGCTATGACCTCCAATCACTGCATGCAACTCACAATACATGTAAGAGCAGTACAGGAACAATGTAGTACTGCACTATACGTTAGAGGAGTGCTATAGACCACCCAATCACTGACATGCACTCTCACTAATACAATGTTTAAGAGCAGTACAGGACATGTAGTACTGCTCTTACTGTAGAGAGGCGCTATAGACCCCATCACTGCATGCACCTCACTAATACATGTAAGCGTAGTACAGTACATGTGTACCTGCACTGTACTGTAGAGGGCGCTATAGGCCGCCAATAACTGCATGCACCTCACTGATGCAGGTAAGAGCAGTTACAGGACATGTGTTACAGGCACTGACTGTAGGGAGGTGCTATAGATAGCCAATCAATGCATACAACTTCAATAATTACATGTAAGAGCAGTACAGGACTGTAGTACCGCACTGTAACTGTAAGTGAGGTGCTATAGGACCACCAATCATGCATTGCACCTCACTAATACATGTAAGAGCTGTACTGGACATGTAGTATTGCACTGTAGGGAGGTGCTTTAGGCAGCCAATCACTGCATGCATCTCCACTGTTTGCCATGTAAGAGCAGAACTGCGACAAGTATTACCACACTCTTTCTGTAGAGAGTGCTATAGACACAATCACTGAATGCACCTCAATAATACATGTATGAGCAGTACAGGAATGTAGTACCGCACTGTACTGTTAGAGGAGAGCTATAGACCACCAATCACTGCCTGCACCTCACTAATTACATGTAAGAGCAGTACAGGACATGTAGTACCACACTGTACTGTAGAGAGGAGGCGCTTTAGACCACCCATCACTGCTTGTACCTCACTAATCACATGTAAGGAGCAGTACGGACATGTGAGTTCCACACTGTACTGTAGTGAGGCGCTCATAGACCACCAATCACTGGCATGTACCTCCCTAATACATGTATGAGCAGTTACAGGCAGTAGGACCGCACTGTACTGTAGAGAGGCGCTATGTAGACCACCAATCACGCATGCACCTCACTAATACATGTAAGAGCCAGTACAGAGTACAGGACATGTAGTACCGCACCTATACTGTAGAAAGGCGCTAGAGACCTCAATCACTGCATGTACTCCCTAATACATGTAAGAGCTAGTACAGGACATGCAGTACCGCACATATACTGTAGAGAGGCGCTTATAGCCCACAATCACTTGCTGGTACCTCCCTAATTACTTGTAAAGAGCAGTACTGGGACATTGATGTACCCAACACTGTACTGTTAGAGCGGCGGCTATGACCACCAATCACTGCTTGTACCTACCTAATACATGTAAGGAGCAGTACAGGACATGCACGTACCGCACTGTACTATAGAGAGGTGCTATAGACCCACCCAATTCACTGCATGCACGCATCACTAATACAATGTAAGAGCATAGTACCGGACATTGTCAGGTACACACTGTACTGTACGAGAGGCGGGGTGCTATAGACCACCAAATCAACTGCATGTAACTCCCTAATAACATGTAAGAGCAGTTCAGGACATGCAGACCGCACGGTACTGTAGAGAGGTGCTATAGACCACCAATCACTGCATCCGCACCTCAATAATACATGTAAGAGCCAGTACAGGACATGTAGTACCACACTGTACTGTAGAGTGGGCTATAGACCCACCATCACTGTTGTACCTCTACTAATACATGTAAGTGAGCAGTTACAGGACATGCAGTACCGCACTGTACTGTAGAGAGGCGCTAACAGACTCACCAATCACATGCATGCACCTCACTAATACCGTTAGAGCAGTATCCGGACCATGGAGCTACCGCACTGTATTGTAGAGAGGAGCTTTAGACACCAATCACGCATGCACCTTACTTATAATTGTAAAAGCAGTTCAGGACATGTAGTACCGCACTGTACTGTAGGGAGAACCTACTCGACCACCAATCACTGCATGCACCCTCACTTTAGACATGTTATAGCAGAAGATCGGAAGTGCGAGGGAATTATCTTGCGGGACAGGGAGGGAAAGTCACAGCGTGGATAGTACTCTGCTCACCCACCCAATAACTAGCTTATATACTATACCGCCCCCCACACTATATTTACTCAGGGACTTATACTCGTTGCTCCTCCCACGATGTAACTCCGCCTCATTCACTCTGCTTACACATCCATAATTACACAGCACCTTTTACACTCTGTCTGCCACCCATATAACACAGCCTTATACACTCTGCTCTCCCCACCCATTTATACACACGCACTCTATATCACTCTGTCTCCCCACCATATAATAACAGCCTTATACACTCTGCTGCCCCCAGCCAGTAAACACAGCCTTTTTCACTCTGCTTCTCCACACCCATATAACTTCAGCCCGTATTATACATCTGCTCTCCCCTACCCATATATCACAGCCCGTATCCAATCTGCCGCACCTCCCATATAACTCAGCATCCCATATACCACTCCTGTTCCCTCTACCTCTGTCTGTACAGAGGGTGAGCATTTTCCACATTTGTTTTAATCATTTTAGGCTGTTTGTATAATGGTTACAAGGACTGGAGCCTGAGGGAGGTTGACAGATCTCCAGCACTAAGAATCTGACCATTGCAGGAGGCTCTGCCAGAGCTGTGACATCTACTTCCTTCCACTGCTCAAACAGAATGATGATGATGACTCAGAAGACAGCAGGGAAGACAAGTCTACTGGGAGGAGACACTCCCTGGATTTAAAGCTGTAAGCTGGAGAGATAGTTCAAGATGCCTGCAAAAGCCTGTACTGAAAAATCCCTTTAAAGCAAACTGGAGGTGTAATTTCACTTTTTTGCAGATTTTAAATTTTTATCCATTATTCACTGGAACAAGGTAAATGTGACCAGGGAAATGCAACTCAACATTTATCACCCCAATTCTGTCAGTTTTAGAGATATCCCATATGTGGACCTCATGGACTATTTGGCTCAACCGCAAGCCTCAGGATAGTAGAAGCGCTAACCGGACTCTGGAGTCTCACTTTTTTTTGTTTTTTATCATGAAAATTTGTATTCTTTTATACATGAAAAAAAAATACAAACAGGTAGTCAGGTACTAGCTGATACATAACCGTAGTAAAATTATACGGAGCCAAGTCACGGAACATCTTAAATTGACATGTTACATAGAAGGCATATTAACCTATAATTCCGTACAGGCTTTTTCATGACCTCTATAAAACTAAAACAGACTTAAATAAAATAAAACTGGAGCTAACTGTGAGTCTGATTATACTAAGATGAGTAGGCACATGCAAAAGTGAATATTCCAGCAATTCGCAAATCACTTTTCCACTGTTAGATCTCGTTTCTTTAACTATTATCTGATAGTCTCCCTAGAGACCCCATGCCATTTTGATGTTTCAAGTACCACGTTTTGTCCCCGGGACTATGACTGCTGAAGGAGTGAATGTCTGCATCTGTCATAAATGCAGTATAATTTGTTCCCAAAACTCAAGAACTTCCCCGTTTGTGCTTCTTTGTTATAAAATCATTGTATTTTATCCAGCACCATATGCTCTGACCATCTGAATCACCATCCTCATTGACGGGGTTTTTGCTTCAGCCAATCCTGTAACAAGCTATTTTGGCTTGCCTATAAGAATATGGGTATGAGTTTTAATCTTCGCTTTGGTCTCCTCTCACCCATCCCCTCTGGAGGACCATGGAACAGAAGTAGCCGCAAGAGATATCGGGGATATTCACGATAGTTTATGTCTTAACATCTGGGCAAGCACAAACCAATCTTTGTTTTCTGGCGAGGACCAGTGCCATGTTTTAGATCCGTGAGAGGATTTTGCACATGTTGGGCTACGCCACAACGGGTCTGAGAACGAAGAATGGGTGAGTGGTAAAATATTAAAACCGTATATGGCCCTGTGTGCTAGCCTAAAGTAGGAGTCCCTCCCTGCCTCATTAACCAAGGCCTTTCGTACCCGATTCCCCCCCTCTCGGAACCCCCTGGCTATATCCGTATCTGGGAAATCTCTTTCCCATTTTTTAAATAGGATGCCAATGTCGGATTCCTTCAAAAGGCAATGGAGTCCTGCATACAGCTGAGACGAGTATGGGGTGCAGCCGTAGGATCCCACTAAATTGTCAAATTGAAAGTTGTTTCTAAGTCAAATTAACCATTCTCCCAGCTTTTCCCTTCTGAAAACTTATGATCTGCCTGTATTCCAGGAATTTGGTATGTGCTATGCCATATTTTCCTTGAACTTCTCCAAAAGAGAGAAGTCCTTCCCGTTGGTGAATTAACGAGGTTGCCTGGTGCACCCCCTTCTCCTTCCACTGTAATAAACTTGCCTGATTCTGTTCAGTTATAATTTGGGTTGTCCTTACCATGTTAATAGCACTAAATTGGTAAGGAGTTTAAATAATTTCCTTTCCGTTCTCCAAGGCTCCTTATTGTGCACGAGGCTATTAAACTTTGACCGTGCGTGCTACCCTAGGTGTGCGGTATATGGAGGTTGGATCGACGTGTGCAAAAGCGCATTGAGGTTCCAAGGGGGCCATTAAATCTCCTTTCTAGAGCCGTATTGGAAAAAAAAGGAATTCCTCCTTGATCTCTGTCTAGCCCGTGTCAGAGCAATGATTGCCCGAATTTATTTTCTATATCAGGCAATTTAACGTCCATTCCTTTTGGCGCTTAACTTCCCTATATGCAATCCTGGGCATTTTTTCTCTTCCAAATAAATTTTATGAATGCAGACCTTGACTATGTTTCTCATATGTGTGTTTTAATAGGAGAGGTAGAGTCTGCATTGGGTATAGGAGTCTGGAGAAACTTATCATTTTGATAAGATGGCATCGCGCTATCAGGGGTATTGGTAAATGCATCCAACTATTCAATTCTGCTCAAATTTTTTTTATTATAGGGGGGAAATTAAGTTTATAGATCGATTCGGGTGTTTTACCTATTATAAGGGATCAGCTTGGTGGTCGGATAATACAGGACCAGTCCTTTAAAATCTGTTTAGCGATCTGCTTTTTTTACCTTATAAAAAACGCAAATAAACGGGGGTTTAAAATTCCCAAAGAAGGAAAAAAAACGTTTAAACAAGTCCGTTGGGGACACTTACAGTCCTGTGCCTTTTTACCACCCAGGCTTCTTTGTCAAAATCAGAGACGGGGTTAGTCTTTTCCTGCTCTTTTTCCTCCCCTGCACAGACAAAAAATCCCTTCCCCCCCCACCTGACCTCCGGTTTAATACAGAAAAAAAAACCCTGGCCTGGCCTTAGATGTGGGGCATTCACCCCCCCAAAACCTATGATGCCCTGGGAAACCAAAAACCCCAGACTACTTGCTGTGCAATATACTAAAAATTAAAACGGTGTCAGCAACCTACCACCGCTGACACATGAAATTATGGTTTTCACCTCCCCAGCGCCAGGGTTTTGTACACATATTTTGGTCCCCCAAAATCCCCTTCCCCTAGCCTGTTTCGGGGGCACCTTTACTCACCATGCAGTGCCCCCTTGACAGGGCACTGCTTTCCCCTGTAGCCTTCCGGCCTTGTTTACCGGAAGTTAAAATCTTGTGGGGCCCAAGAACCACGGGTGCCCCGAGATTTTCCCTTTTTTTCTCTCTTACCCTCTGAGGGGGGCTGATCTGACCCAACCTAAACCGCGCCCAGTAGTGAAACGAAGGGAATCCGGGGCCCACTTAAGGCTAAGCCTCTTTCTCGATTATCGAGAAAATTCTTCTCCCGGGGCCTTTTACTAGTAGTTAGGGTGCTCTTTCCTTTACCCCCTGCGCAACCCCCCCGAACCTCACATCCGACGCATCTGTTAAACCACAAACCCCCCTGGAAAAATCCGGGAAACCAACAGGGGCTGTACGAGGGCTGACTTTGTTTCTAAAGGCCCCTTCAGCATGGGGGACCTTTAATCCGGCTGACTTGGCCCTTTTGCAGGTTGGTGGGGGACCGCTTTCTCGCAAATTTGGGGAATAAAACCTCTATAGTACCCCCAATTTCCCCGGGACCCTCTGCCCTGTTTTATGTTCTAGGACGGGGGCCGCTTGGTGGTTCCCCATTTAATTTTAAGCTGAGGTTTGATCTTTCCCTCCCCCCACGATGTACCTAGGATCGGGCTTTTTCCCAACCCTAGGCGACTTGCTTGGGGTTAACGTGAAACCCGCCTTCCTTAACCCCCGGACACCCTAAACCTTTTGGGCCCGGTTCCACAGCTTATTCAAGGTAATTGGGGGATGGATTTCCCCCCGCAATTACGGCTTGAATAAGGGGGGAGGCGCTCCCCCGGGGCCCCCCCCCCCCCCAATAGTTTTCATTATCCACGGCGCGTTTTCCACCAGGATAATAACATGTCAATTTCTCCCCGGGCGGATTTCGCCGAGCAGTAGGGGGGGACGGTTTTCCATGTTTTTTGATACTTGGATTACCGTTAGGGGCGGAGGGATTCCAGCCTACTGCAGTGCAGTCGGGCACATACGGCGAAATCCGTGCCCAAAATAACCGTGTGAAGGCCCTTTTTTTAACAGATGATTTTCCCCAGTCCTGACTAAAAATGACTTGTCATCCAGATGGGGCTGCCCATTTTTTCCTGTGGGGGCGAAAACACCCGGCCCCATGGCCCTTTGGGAAGTGGCGGGGCTCCCGTAAGCCAAAAGGCATCCGGAATACGGGAAAGACCCTTCATTGGAAAATGCGGTCTTCTTCCTAGCCTCCTTTGATAAAGAATTTTCCCCAAACCCTTTGGGTAAGATCCAGGGTCGTGATATCCGAGTGGCCCGTCTCTCATCAATCATCTATCGGGGCATGGGGGTAGGCCCCCTCCTTAAAACCCCTCTTTTATTTTGTGATAACCTTAAAAAATGCCATTCCCTTTGGGTTTTGGCAGGCTATGGGACTAGCCCACCCATTTTTTTGATTCCTCGTCACCCCTAGGGCCAAAATCCTTTGGCCCCCTTCGAAATGATCTCCCCTTTGAGCCCGGGACCCTATGGTTTTTTAAAATTGCCCCTTTACCTGGGGGTCAGTGTTTATCTAATGCTCAACTAGGGTTCGACCTGGAGTTCTGAAAAAATCTCTATTTTTGTAGGAGCAAATGTTTACACTGCTGCTTCGAGATGGCACAGGGGCTCCCCACTTTGACCTCCTCAATGGCTGGCGTCCGTTTGGCCACAGTCACGCGGCTTCTGCGGTTCCCCATCTTTCCAGGGTTTTAACAAATTTACAATCCCTTGGGAGGGGTTCCTCCTGCCGGTTGGTGTACCCCGTAATTCACTTGCTCACTTTTTGACTACTTCATTGGCCATTTCTATTTTGAGAGAAACTTGCTTTCTACTGTGGGGACCGCACCAAACCGGTTTTGGGTTAAAATCTTGGAGGGTGACCCATTTTAGACCCTTCCTGGGCCTCTGAGCCTGGGGTAGATGCTCCTTTACAATAGGCTCACCTCGGGTATCCCCCTTCCCGATCTGGGAGATATGCTCGATTTGCCTTATACGGAGTGCCTCGCCCCCCAGGGCCCTTTGGCAATCCAATAACCCCCCGGGGGGTCTGCCAATAAAAATTCAAAAAAGGAGAAAATCCCGGGACGCCTGTGGCACCCCCCTATGGAAAACAGCAAATTGGGGCAGAATAGTCCCAGTCTCGCCCACTTTTCAATATTCGTTTTAACATAGCCTTAGGTCTTGTTAAAAAAATTCGACCCGCCATGTTTGTGGATGATAAACAGGGTGCGGGCTGGGTAACTTTTAAAAAACTTTACAGAGGTCCGCATCACCCTCGAATGAATGGGGTCCCTGTTGTCAGAATTTTCCTTTGGGGTCCAACCTTGGAAAACATCTGAAACAAATCCCTTTGGGTTGCGCTTGGAAAGTATTTCGATGGGGCTGATTGGGTACCCGGGGTTTCATAAAACGACCACGCCCAAAAACTGGGCCCGGGACTTCACCCGGTGTCCTACCCCAAACCATGGCCCCTTCTTTCAAAAGCACCCCAATAATCGGAAGTGGTTCGGGGGGTGCGGAAGTGGGCTTTCCCCGGGGAGGGTCTGGATCGGGGGAGGGCTGGCAAAAGTCCCGAACAGTCGGTGAAGCCCCCGGCAATAGAAACTCTGAAGGATCCTTTCCTGGGTCTTCTTGACCCCCAAAGGCCCCCCCCAACACATGGGAATGACCCAAAGGTCTATCACCATCTTTCCCGGGATGGTTTAGGCATACGAGTTGTTTTTTACCCCCCTCATCCGAGTTTTGTCACCCGATATAGCGATCCCCTTATGGGAAAAAAGGGGGTACCTCTTTTCACCCAGGCTCTTGGGGCACCCCCTTTACTACTCCACTACTTGGGCCCCCTCAGGGGCTCATTGGAGTAGGGGAGCCCAAAGTTTTCCGGGTACCTCCAAATCGGGGAATTATGTAACTCAGCTCACCCATCTGTTGATAATGTCCAGATCCCAGGAGCACGGCAGGGCGGAGTCCTCACCCAATGCAAGACAGCAATGAACAAAGTACTACCAGCTTCATCCAAGACGCTGAATCATAGGAAGATAAAAATTCCAATGCTTTATTTCCAACTGATATAAAATCGATACATGGAGGATAACCTTAACTCTAAGGCATGTATGGCACCATAGTTAGCCACTGCGACTGACGCGTTTCGGAGATTTTTCCTTAGTCGTGGTCACCTGTGTTAAGATGGTTAGTAATCCCCATATATAGTTACGCTCAAAAAAAAAAAAAAAAGGTCACATGATCAAGAGAGGGAACACCCCCACAATGACGTATTATCCTCTTTAAAAAATAGTGAGCAAACATATGAGCATAAAAACCTTAAACACAATACCTTCTAAAATAAAACAAAAGTGCCAATTTTTTATCATATATGTGGAGGCTTCTAAGGCATTTCAATAATTGTAAGTTATATCTTGTAATATGTTTAGTCCTGCAGGAGTTCTGGTGCCTAACTTAAAAATCCACATGGATTCTCTCCAAATCGAGGACCACCTCATTAGGGGTTGCCTCCTCATTATCCCCGAGCAACACAGACAGGGAAAACTCCTGGTCACCCTCTGGTACAGTCACCGCCGGGCTGCCAGTATCCTTCCAGGCCTCCTAACGAGGCAGCTGGTTCTGTGGTAGTACCTGTTCCCACAGATGCCAGAACAGAGGAAAATCCTGCCCGATTATAACATCATACATCAAGGCTGAGACCACCCCTACCTGGTGGGACCTAACTCCCCGCTCTGTTTCCATGGTCATCTGGGCCATAGGGTACCCCTTAGTGTCCCCATGAATACAGGTAACACCAACTCTCCTCCCTGGGATCAACTCATGTGTAATAGAGACGGAGAGGAGTGTTACCTGACTCCCCGAGTCCAGTAGTCCTGACACCAAAGTCCCATTGACCGTCAGTTGGCAGAACTAGGGGCCCTTCTCTGTGCAGGGGACCGCGCCACATACGGTGTGAGCAAACAGCGAAGAACGCCGTCCCGTCAAGCAGTCCATGGGTTCCACTGGGCACTGGGATACCCTATGACCTGGGGTTGGCATCCCCCAACAAACCGCCTCCTGGGGGCCCCCCTGTTTCAAGGGCTCTTGTCCCACCCTGCCTTTAGGGCGACCTTGCTGAGGGCTCTGTTGTCCTGGCCTCTTGAAGTCTCTCGGGCTTTCCCAATAGACAGATTTTCAACCCCCTGCAGGGCCTCTGGAGTTCTCAGCAGTGTGAAAACGTTCCACCAAGCCTACCAGACTATCGACCAACTGAAGGTCCCCTTGGGCCACCCAGGTCTGGATAGGTCTGGGCAGCGAATGTATGAACCGTATCCATGACTACTCGTTCCCCATCTGCGCTGGGTACAAAACATCTGGCTGCAGCCATTTCTGCACCAGGTGTAACAAATCAAACATCTGGGACCTGGTAGGCTTGTCCGTACAATATATCCAGTGGTTGACCCTCTGGGCCCGTACCGCCAAGGTAACCCCAAGTCGTGCTAAGATCTCTGCTTTCAACTTTGGATACTTGTTAGCATCCTGGAGGGCAAGGTCACAAAAAGCTTTTCGGGGTTCCCCAGTTAGAAATGGGGCTAAGACCTCTGCCCATTGACTTGGTGGTAGCCGTTCTTGGTTAGCCAACCGCTCAAACCCGGTGAGGTACGTCTCGACGTCTTCCTCCAGTGTCAGTTATTGCAACGCTTCCCTCACGCACCTTCGGGCATTGTGTACGTCGCTAGTCACTCGAGGCACTGGCTTTTCCCGGGCCTGGATATCCTGGGTCAGCTGTTGAATCATCAGCCGGTTGGTTTCCTGCTGAGCCCTCATGGCTTCCATATGAGCTTGCTGTTGCTGCGCCATGAGTTGCCGCTGCCGAGCCTCTTTATGGGTCTGCTGCTGTTGAGCCATGGCTTGCTGCTGGGCCTGCATAGCCTCTTTATGGTTCTGCTGCTGGAGGCTTTCCCATAGCCCCCTTTAGGTTTCTGCTGCAGCTTCCAAACTAATCTCTGCTGTTGCTGGGCGTTTGCTTGCACCAGGTGTTTGATTAGTTCCATGGAGGCTGATGTAGTGGAGATCTCAGTTGCGGCCTTAACCCAGGACATTACAATGTCCAAACAAAAAAAAATCACCAGCAGCCACACAGTCTCTCTAGCCCAAAACCGTGCTTTAGCAGTAGAAAAATGTAGGCGTCCGGCCCTTTAATTGTTGCTGCTGTACGTTCTATGCACTGTTGCATGCACCCCAACTTGTGCCCATTGCATACCTCCACCAATTATAAGGGATCAGCTTGGTGGTCGGATAATACAGGACCAGTCCTTTAAATCTGTTGTATAAGGCGTTTATTTCAGCCTTATACAAACAGCAAATAAACATCGGCTTAACTTCAGCCAAAACAAAGGAAAACAAAACAGTCTTACACAGTCCGTGTGGGACACTTACAGTCCTGTGTCCAGATCAGGCCTCCCGCCCCCCAATGTCTCTAAATGGACCGGCTTGAAATCTGTTCTTTTGGGAAATCTGCAGCAAACTGTTCTCTCCTCCACTGCACAGACCCAAAAATCACCTTCTCCCTACCACCTGACCTCAGGCTTACATACAGAAAAAACCCGGCCTGGACCTGAGATGTTGGAGCAGTCCACCCACCCAACTCTATGAGCTTCCCGGAAAACCAACCCAGACTACTTGCTGTGCAAATATACTAACATAAAAACGTGTGTCAGCAACCCCCAACCCGCTGACACATGAAAATTTCTGGTTTTCACCTCACCAAACGCCAGGGTCCTTGGTGACCATATCTCCCGGTTTCCCCCAAATCCCCTCTGTCCTCTTACTCTATATTATTTCCTAGATATTTTATATGGTGTTAGGCTATAGCAACCGCGAGGTGCTGTAGCGAGTCTGTTTTACTATGCGGCAGGGGTGTAAGATCCAAAAGTTCAGATTTGTTGATATCCTGAGCTGTTTACAAATTGGGTCAGAGCATTTAATACTAAAGGGACATCCCTATCTGGCCGGGCACAGAAGAAAATTGTCATCCGCAAATAATGCTACTTTTAAAAATTGTTTTCCGAATGCCCTCAAAATTCTGCAAATTGTTGGCTATGTGTCTCACTAATAGTTCAATGGCAATATTAAAGAGCAACGGTGACAATGGGCATCCCTGCCTCGTACCCCTCCACAGCGAAAAGGGGTCAGATAAAAATCCTGGAATGGCCAATCCCTGCTGACAGGTTGTTATATAATGATCGGATATAATGGTGGAATCTGCCGTCAAATCCCAGTCTAGTGAGTACTTTCCCCATCCAATCCCAACTCACATTGTCAAACACCTTCTCAGCATCAATTGACAATAAGGCTGGAGACCTATGTTTTTGGGGATGAATTTTGATATCATCCAGTACCGTCAATACCTTACGGATGTTTATCATTGCGGATCTATTTTTGACGAATCCAACTTGATGTTCAGAAATCAATTTGGGGAGTAGGATAGCAAGTCGGTCCGCCATTATTTTTGAGGCTATTTTTAGATCCACGTTAATGAGGGAGATGGGCCTATATGATTCTGGTATGTGGGTCCCTATCCGGATTTGGGTAAGACTCCCAAAATGTGCTTCATTAATTAATTTAGGAATTCCTTCTCCTTCTAAAAACGAATTAAATAGCGCCACTAATGTGGGCTGAATATCTGAGAGGAGTATTTTGAAAAATTCCGCGGTGTACCCGGCCGGACCTGGGGCTTTTTGGTTGGCTAAACGTCTTATCGTCTGGGATATAAAATAGACAAATCCCCAGGTCCAGATGGCATACACCCACGTGTCCTAAGGGAGTTAAGTAATGTCATAGATAGGCCCCTATTCTTAATATTTATGGACTGTCTAATAACGGGGTATGTCCCAAAGGATTGGCGCATAAGCAAATGTGGTGCCAATTTCAAAAAGGGGTCAAAAAGTGATCCAGGAACTATAGGCCAGTAAGCTTAACCTCTGTTGTAGTAAAATGTTTAAGGTTTTCTCAAGATTTATCCTGGAGTATCTCACTGAAAATAAATGTATAACCCCGTTCCAGCATGGGTTTATGAAGGGATCGGTCCTGTCAGACTAATCTCATCAGCTTCTATGAGGAAGTCAGCCCCTAGACTGGATCGGGTGAGGCCACTGGATGTCATATATCTAGATTTTTCGAAAGCATTTGATACGGTGCCACATAAAAGGTTGGTAAATAAAATGAAAATGCTTGGAACTGGGGGAAAATGTGTGCAAGTGGGTAAGAATGGCTCAGATAGAAAACAAAGGTAGTAATTAACGTACATACTCAGACTGGATCGCTGTTACTAGTGGGGTACCACAAGGGTCAGTATTGGGCCCTATCCTCTTCAACATTTTCATTAATGATCTTACACAGGGAATACACAGTAGAATATCGATCTTTGCAGACGATACTAAGCTCTGTAAAGTAATCAACACAATAGAGGATAATGTGTTATTACAAAAGGATCTGGATAAGTTGGAGGCCTGGGCAGGGAATTGGCAGATGAGGTTAAACACAGATAAATGCATGGTAATGAAGAGGGGGAGGAAAAATCCATTACATAATTATATGTTAAATGGAAAAAGGCTGGGTAAAAGTGACATGGAAAAGGACTTGGGAATCCTGGTGGACAGTAAACTTAATTGTAGCAGCCAGTGTCAGACAGCAGCTGCCAAGGCAAATAGGATCATGGGGTGCATTAAAAGGGGCCTAGAGGCCTCAATGAGGACATCATTATCCCATTATACAAGTCACTGGTTAGACCACACATGGAATATTGTGTACAGTTTTGGGCACCAGTGCACAGGAAAGACATTGTAGAGCTTGAACAGATACAAAGGCGGGCAACAAAAATAATAAAAGGACTGGTTGGCTCCAATACCCAGAAAGAAGAAAGTTTGGGGGGTTTTTTTTGTTTAGAGAAAAACGTTTCGGGAGGACTAATAAATTTTTTTAAATACATCAAAGGTCAATAAGAGATCTCTCCCAAATTTTTTTATACCCAGGCTGTATCGAACGGGGGGGGCATCCTCACGTTTTGAGGAACGAAAGTTTCACATAAACATAAAAAGGGGATTTTTTACTGTAAGAGCATGAGACTTTGGAATTCTCCCCAGGGGAAATTTCCTGGAATTCACTGACGAGTTAAAAAAGGGTTTGGATCATTTCGGAGCGTAATAATATAACGGGTTTATGGGTTTCTAGGATTCTGGAGGGGGTCATGACCCGGGGAATTTTTCCGTTTGCCAGTTTGAGTGGGGAAAGGGAAATTTTTTTTCCAAAAAATGAGGACAATTGCTTCTCCCTTTGTCGCGGAAACCCCCCCCTCGGCCCGCGGGCGCACCCTGGCCCCCCCCCCGGGCGCCCACCAGGTCGGGTGCCCCCGCGGCCCGGGACGAGCCGGGTCCGGCCTGCGGGGGACCACCTGACCTCGCCCCCCTGTGTTTTGTCCCCGCCCTCGCCGCCGAGGCGGGGCCCCATGTCCTAAGGCGCGCCCCCTTGTTCTCGAGGATTTAAAGGGCCAGCGCCCCATAATTGGCTATTCCCAGGCGCTTCCCCTACTTAAGGTCACGTCCCACAATCACCCCCTTGCGGGACATGTTGCCCGTGCCTTAGCAAACTTTTCCTAAAGTGAAATTCTCCCCCCTAACCGTGTACCAGACCTCTCCTACGTTTCTCACTCCGAACCTCTGCCACATCCCCTGACCTTCTGCCTTCCACGACCACGAACCTTGCCGCCTCCCTGCCCTTCCCTCCCACACACATTCTCGGACTACACTCTTTCCACGCTCCCCCTCGGCCGCCTCGAAACCAACACGTCAGGGGGACACTGGTACCTCACGCCCGCAGCAAGTCCACCGCTTTGCGGGGCCCCTCTGGTGAAAACCGGGGGCTACTTAGTTTCCGTTCCCTGGCGTGGCTTAGCTACATCGTTTGCGGTGGTCCAGGGGGTCCACCACCCAGCCGTTACAGTTAGATCCACCATGGACCCCGCCAAGGTGCCCTGCCAATCTAGCGGATCTAAACGAACTTTGCGGCCAACATCCAGCAGATGCACAACGGGCACAGAAATTTGGGGCCCAGCGTCCGCCATGACCCAAATTTCCTGGCCGCTCAGCACAGCAACCTGCCTCTTCACCAGGGTTTTCCCTCCCTTTGGCCGCCCGCTGGAAACTGGGTCCGAAGCTTCGTTTTCCTCTACCCCCCAATTTTGGGGACGGGGATCGAAGCCCTGCAGAGGCTTTATCCCAAATGCTCCATGCACGTGGAGCTAGGCCGTCAGTTCCCCACTGAAAGGGCGAAGGGGGCGTCGTGTGGCCTGCATCCGGAAAGGCCCGGGCCGGGGCACACCCCCTTTGGGGACCAAAACGCCCCTGACCGCAGACCACAGGTTTTCCTCACTAAATTTCCCCGCAGCGTTTTCGAGGACCTGCGCGAGCATTTTCCGCAGAGACAGCGCACTGACCTACCCCAAGGGGGACTGCTCCGTTGGGGAATTGCGGTCCATTCCCACCCAAGCCTCCAACGTCAGGGAACACGCCGCTCTCTGCGCCACGTTCAAGAAGGGTCTGTAAAGCAAAATAAAAAGACCACTTGCCAAGAGCCCTTTCCTTCTTCTTTGTGCAACTTACCCTCTGGCTCCCCGCTTTGCTGCTTTTCAGGGAGAACAGCAGGAGCTCACCAAGAGCGGGGGTCGGGCACAGCCTCGCTGTCACCCCCTTTTGGCCCCGTTTTCCCCAAAGGCTCCCTGCCCCCCCACAATTTTTCCTAACAGAGGAACCCATGCAGTGGACCGCCCACTTTGTCGGGAGGGGTCCCGCCGCCGGAGGAGAACCTTGTCTTATGCGCCAGCCCCGACCATTTCCGTGGGAGTTGTCCGCAGCTCCTCAGCCTCGGGAAACCTCGCACCTAGGGGGCATAGGAGGGGCGTCCCTTTGCTCACTTTTCCTCTCCACGACGTTGTTGCCGGTACAAGTAACGAGGATTCGGTCTTCTTTCCCGGGCCTCTGCCTTTCCGGGGGACTCCGGCTCTGCCGGGAATTTTAATTTCTCGCCTCCCGGTGTCACCTATCGCTTGCCAAAACCCCGCCTGGAAAGCCCTTGTTATCTCTCCGCGTAGGGACTTCTCAGTGACCCCATTCTGTTCATCCCCGGCCGTGACCCTCCTGAGGGTTTTCCCCAACGAAAGTCCCTTTATGTCCTGCCTCGCGCGTCTTGGGCGATCCTTTTGGGGCTGCCCTGGCTGCCGTCCCCCCCTGCACTTGGGGGGGGGGGAAGACAGTGAAGCCTGCGTTGGGGAAGGGATGCCAGGACTCTTTTTTGGTGGCACCTCCCCCGGGTGTCCACCCCCTCCCCACCCTCTATCAATCTCTGCAAGGTCTGCCAGCGGATACCAGATTTTGGAATTTTTTCTCGGAAAAACGGGCTGAGAGGCCCAACCCTACGGCCATAGACTGCCCATCGACCCCCTTTCCCGGAACCAGTCCCCCCCTCGGGGTAAGGCTACCCTCTGTCTGTCCCGAACCCGGGCCAAATTCGGCCTAATCCAGGAAATTTGTAAAAGGTTTTATACGCAGTCTTCCCCCCCCCGGGGGGCTGGTTTCTTCTTCTTTCCGAAAAAAGACGGTTCTCTTCGCCCTGTATTACTACAGAGGGCAAACAAGATCAGGTGAAGAACCGCTACCCTCTACCCCGATCCTGAGCTATTTGATCCCTTCGTGAGCCAAGGGTCTTACTAAATTTAGACCTACGAGGACCAAACCCCTCACAGAATACGCAAAGGGGGATGAGGGGGAAAACGGCTTTCAACACAGGGGACCATTTTGAGTATCTCGTATGCCGTTGGGCTTCAATCCCCCCCCGATTTCAGGGTTCACAACGACTTTTTTTTGGGGATTTGCGTACACCTGCGTCTTTTGAAAACTTGGAAAACATCCGATTTTTTTCCCCTGACACCGCCCCACGGTACAAAACGCCGGGTTCTGCGCACCTGCAGGGGCAATCGACTGTACCCAAGCGGGAGAATTTGGTGGGTTCCACCAGGCCACCCTTCCTTTCCTTGGGTACATAGTTCCAATCGAGGGCTCAGATGGACCCCAAACTCCCCCGCGATCCACAGTGGCCACGACCTGTCGGTCTCCGGGGGTTCAACGTTTTCCAAGGATTCGCCCAAATACACCGGGAGTTCAAAACCCCACTTCCACGCTTGGGGCTCCCCCCTGCCTCACCGTAAATCTAACCCGAGATGCTGCCTCCGCGGGCCCAAGAAACATTCTCCGTCAAAACAGTATTCTCCTCAGCACCATTTTTGGTCCGGCCTACCAGAAAACCCTTTAGCCAAGGGGATCCTCTTCCCTGGGAGCCGGGGCTGCCTCCCAAAGGGCCCCAAAGCAAGACCGTCACATGTTTTTTTTTTTCAAAATCTTCTCCCGGGGGAACAATTATGCCATTGGAGACCGGAACTTTTGGCCTAAAATTGGGGCCCCGGAAGATGGCGACATCTGTTGGGGGACCGGCACCCTTTTAAAACCCTTACAGACCATAAAAACTCCAAACCTCCAGAAAGCTCAGTGTTTAACCCCCGCCAGGGCCCCCCTGGTCCCGTTCTTCTCGCGCTTGATTTCAAGATACACTTCCGACCCGGGCCCAAAAAATCAAGGGAGACCCCTCTCCCGTCGCTGAAAATCACCGGGGAGGACCGGTGCACGCACATCATAAGTCCTGAACGGCTGATTTAGGGCTCCTGTGGTCTCCGGAACGTTCCCCAGCAGAACCTACGTGCTCCCGGCTCAGGAGGGGGATTCTGGGGTTGGGGGGATAGCTCTCTTTTTGCCGGCCACCCTGGCGAGGAAATCCACTCCTCACTCGCTTTACTACTGGTGCCAAACCCGCCCAAGACGTCAAACTTTGTTCTTTCCGCCCACATTGCCCAAAACAAGTCCCCCTCCCCTAGGCCCCGCTGGGTCTCTTTTCCCCCCTGCCATTCCAGATCCCATGGACCACATGGGTGGACTTTATCACGGGCCTTCCTCCTTTTCGGAAACTCGGCATCTGGGTGGCACTGACCTTTCAAAAAAGTCCCACTTTGTGCCGCTTCCGGGCTCCCTCTGCTCCCCAATTGGCAGGATACTTCTTTCCAACACAACTTTTGTCTGCATGGGCTACCATCCCACACATCTCCGACCGAGGATCCAATTTGTCTCTAAATTCGGCGTGCCCTGTTTCCCGATTGCAAGTCAAACAGATTTCTCTTTTGCATTCATCCCCAGACAAATGGGCAGGTGGAAGGGCAAACCCAAACTTGGGGGGAGTACTACGGCACTTTGTGTCCGACCACAGACAACTGGTCCAATTTCGTCTTGGGGGCCCATTCCAAAAATCATCGGGACTCCGACCAACTGGCCTTCCCTTTCCTGGGGTCTATCCGCACCCGCGCCCTCCCCCTCTCCCTGGCTTCCACCTCCGACTTCCCCCCGTGGACAACCAGTTCAGGTATCAGGACATTTGGGGAGAGACCCACAAGCCCCTTTCTCCAGGCTTCACCTTTATGAAAGACCCGCTACAAAAGGAAAACCTTCCCCCCAAAGTTCCCCCAGGGGAAAAAAGGGGCTCTCCTTAAATACTACCCTCAAAACCCCAGCTAAAAATTGGGTCCCCCTTTCGGGGGCCCTTTAAATTCTGCAAAAAACGAACCCGGGGCCTAAAACTCTGCCTCCCCATCTCCCGGCCCTAACGCTTTTTATTCTCCCCCCTAAAGCCCTGGGGCCAAAACCCGTTCCCCAGAGGAGCGCTGCCCGTCTCCTTGCTAGAATCCCCTATGTATTTTAAGTGAAGACTCTTAGACATGAAGACGTCAGGGTAACGATTTTTTCTTGTAATTGGAGGGCTTCGGGCCCCCAAGAGAGGGCCTGGAACCAGAGTCCAATACCTAAACCCAGACCTTTTTCCGAAGTTCCTTCACCTAAAAAAAGGGGGGAAACCCAAGGGGGGGGGGTACTGTCGCGTACCCTCCCCCTCGCCCCCCGGGGCGCACCCGGGGCCGCCCCCCCGGGGGCCCCCCCATGGGTGCGTCGCTGGCCGCGGGACCCGGGGTCCGCGCCTGCAGGGGGCTCACCTACTTTGCTCCTTGCCGTCCCGCCCTCTGCCGGGCCAGCGCGCGTGCCCTTTCCTAAGGCGGCGCTCTTCTCGGGATTTAAGGGCCAGCCCCCGATAATTTGGGTAAATTTTCCGGCGTTTCCCCCAACACGTCCCACAATCACACCTTGCTGGATCTATGTTGCCTCGTGCCTTTGCTAAAGCATTTTTTAAAGTGATTCTCGCCCCAATTCCAACCTCTCGTACGTTTTTTCGACTCCGAACCTCTCCGCCGCCCCCCACCTTCCTGCCTGTCTACGACCACAAACCATTGCCCCTGCCCTGACCTTCTGCCTGCCCCGACTACGATTCTTGGGCTCGACTCGTACCACGCTGCACCCGGCCGCCATCGCAAGCAAGTCACTCAGGGGGGACACCCGGCCCCACGCAGCAGCAAGTCCATCCCGCTTGCGGCGGGCTCTGTGAAAACCGTGGGCTACATTAATTCCGTTCCCTGGCGTGGCTTAACTTACCATCGCTTGCGGTGGGAGGGGACCACAGGGTCCACCACCCACCGTTACATACCTCATTGGGGTTTTTTGCCTTCCTCTGGATAACACCTTAGCACAACAGGCTGAACGTGGGATGGACGGTACCTCGTCTTTTTTTTCGCCTTACAAACTATAATTTTGTCCTGAATCAGGGGCATTTAGGAAGTCCTTCTCTTCCTTTTGAAAAAGTCGGGAAATCTCGCTCGAGTAACCCGCTCCTGCTCGCAGAACTTTGTTTTAGATGGGCAATATAATTTAGAATAGAATTTTTTAAAGATATCTACAATATCTTTACCTGTATGTTTCAGATTTCCTAGTTTGTCCTTAAGGGTATTGACTGTAATTTGGGCCCAAGGTCCTTTGGCCAGATTCATAGTTACATAGTTCGGTTGAAAGAAGACACGTGTCCATCAAGTTCAACCAAGGTGGGGAGAAATGTGGGTGATGTGGAGAGAGACCAAGGACATTATGCCCAGCCACACCAATGTTAATGCCCTGGAACCCACAAGGCAAAACTGATTCTGCTCCATGGAGACCGTATTGTCTGACCCCAGAGTCTCCACCAGCCAGATCCAGAATTTTACATGGCTACATACACATTAATAACACCAATTAGTCTTCGCCAGGTACAGGTAAATCGAAGCCTTGTCTTGAACCTCTCTACAGTTCCTGCCATGACCAGCCCCTCATTCGCAAGTAATCTGCCTGGCTTATTGCCAAATTTAAATAACTGTGCATCGCAATGGGATTTTTTTGATCTTCTCTTTGTCAACCAATATATCAAGTCCTTTTTCGCATGGAACCACTTGTCTATTTGCTTGAGACGGTTGGAGTGAGTTCTATAGATAGTATAAGCCCTCCTAGTCAAGGTGAGCGCCTCTATTTTTGTAGAGACTACCTTTTACCAGGCCGCTATATAGGACATTATTCTTCCACGGAGAACCACTTTGGCTGCTTCCCAAAATGATTGGGGGTTGCTCTCATGGTTGGAATTTGTCTTCTGATAGTCTAGCCACCAGTTATGAAGACCATTTCCAAATTCCTCATCATTATACATATATGAGGGAAAGCGCCATTGGAGTCTCATTTTCACTATGAACTTAAACTCCCCTAAAAAGACTCCTTATTTGACACTACACCCCTTAAGGAATCTATCCAGAGGAGCAGTGAGTATATCGACCCCACAGGTGTTTCACAAATTTTTTTAGCAGTAGGTGGTGAAAATGAAAAATATTTTATTTTTTACAACAAGCTGCAGTTTTAGCATAAAATGTTTTATTTTGACAAGGGTTGATAATGCTGGTCCCATGTTGCAATCATATGGGCCCCGTTTGAGAGCCTGCGCGGTGTCCAGGATGTACCGGAACTTCCATTTGCAGGAAGTCACTTCCCATTAGGACATGCAGATCGTCCAATGTCGGGAAGGGGTTAAAATAATTTCAAGAAATGTTATGCTCATCCTGAGATTTCAACCAAAAGCCAAATATCCCAAACTTTTTGTGAGTCGTGTGCGTGCTACAGCTTATCTCCTGTGTGGAGCGCAGATTACAGCATGTTGGCTGCATGAAACAAAAGCTGAATGTGTGCCCTCGTTTATCTGACAGTGCACATTCAGACTCCAGTAATAGGTCAGCGGTTTCACTTCACTGCTCTCAGCACCATGTGGGAGAACATCTACCCTCAGAGTTTAGGAGAGTGAAAGGGTTGGGGTCTGTTCACACTGCATAATTACTGGGCATATTACAGCGCAATTATGGTCATTCATAGAGAGCTATTACCTCTGTCTTCCCTGATGCGTATTGAACACCGGGTAAAAGAAGTGACATCACTTCTTCCTGTTGTTTATGTGCCGGGGATAATAGAAGTGAATGAGCCCCACCCTTTGGAAGTAGCCACTGGTCAGCTGTACTTCTAAAGCACCCCACATATACAGTACTTGCCGCAATACGCCCTTAGGGTCGGGTCACACAGCTGATTGGGATACTTATTGTTCAGTGTCCACATCACCTTCATATACTGAAAAGGCCTCGTATGCAGCATCTTTCAGACAAGGTTTTCGTTCTGAAACACCCATACCCATTACTGCCAGGGCAGTCAAAAACAGGGTACAAAATGCGCCACACTTATGGACGAGGTTTTGCCGTGGATTCCGGCCCCAAAACAGCGTCACAACTGCCCCCAGTTCATTTTCATCGTAGTTCACACTCGCTTATTTTTTGTGCTGAAAAATGAAGTGGCGTCAACTCTCCAAGCGTTTTCCACCAGTAATGTATTTTACACTCTGAAAAGAATAGAGTACAATTCTTCCAGGCACGTACGCGCCATAACACATTACAAACTGTAGGAGGTAGGTGCCTTCCTCGCCCAATTCCGCAGAGTATTCACGTTGAAGTCCTGAGCTTGCAGGAGCGTAACTTCAATGGTGTATTTTGTCGCATACCTGCGCACATCACAATACCCGTGTGAAGCCGGCCTTTTTCTAGCGAGTATTTGAACAGTGATGACCATCATGGGGGGGTTGAAAAAAAAAAAGAGCCCACTCGTCCCGGTGCACAGGAATCACGCTGGAGGGAAGCTTTGGAGCAGAGGAGCACGGCAGCCGTAACACACCCTCGGTCGCTGCATAGGTCGTAAGCTATGCTTTGCGTAGCTAGCAATTCTCTTCAAGTTTCTGGTGTGTTCTCTCTATGTAAATTTCCTACACTCAGTGGTTTTTCGTCTATCACATGTTAAACAGTTATAATCAGGTGAGTGTGTGCAGACATGTGATTTGCAGTCCTAGTTAGCTCTAGGAAATTAAGGCCTACGACACGACGGAGGCGAGCTGGCAGTTTTGCTTACAGTTTCACTTAACTACCATTTTGAATAAGTTTTTTATATTACTCTGGATCATTTGCTGGATTTTTCCTATCTCAAAATGGCGTCAACAAAAACTACACCCCAGCCTGCAAAGCAAGCGCCTCTCTCTGGTCCATGAGGGGGGGAAATCAAGAAACTGGGTCCGTTCACACAATGTCATTCAGAAATAAAAATTTACACTTCAAAATCCGGCTGATTAGAGGCTTATCCAGAAGTGGATGTCTTGCAAAGTGTGAAGCGTATTGTGCAGCGTTTCCGGACTGAAAATCCGCATAACTTTTGTTTCTATGGGGATTTCACTCACAGAAAGGCCTCAAGAATTGGCAAACACTTAAAGAGCACGCGCTCGCACCCGTTTACGAGGCGCACGCTCGGACCCGTCTACGAGGCGGACACACACGCTCGGACCCGTCTACGAGGCACACGCACACGCTCGCCACCCGTACTATGAGGCACACAGCACGACCCGTCTACGAGGCGGACGCACACGCTCGGACCCGTCTACGAGGCGGACGCACACGCTCGGACCCGTCTACGAGGCGCACGCACACGCTCGGAGCAACGACATCTAACGAGGCAGGACGCAACAGCGGCTCGACCCGTCTACGGTCAGTACGCTCAGACACATCTAGGGCAAACACGGGAAACCCCCCGGGGCAAAGAGGCACACGCCGGGGCCCGTCTAGAGGCGGTGCACCCCGCTCGGGGGCCCCTCTACGAGGCGGACGCACACGCTGGACCCGGTTTTCGGGGCAAACGGGACACGCTCGGGGCCGTTTTCAGGGGAGGGAAAAGTCGGACCGTCTAGGAGGCGGAAAGCAAAACGCTCGGACCGTCTACGGGCGGGGCGGGACCCCGAAGGGCCCGGTTTCGAGGCGGGGGGCAACGCTGGGGGCCCGTTCTAGAGGCGCGCCGGGAAGGACCCGGGTTTTAAAAGGGCGCACGGGACGGAACCCCTCTTGAGGGGACCCGCCTGGAACCCCTCTCCCAGGCGGAGCACACGCTTTGGAAAACCCTCTACCCGGGGGGGGACGACCGTCGGGCCCGCCCCGAGGCGGACGCCCCAGCTGGACCCCCCTTCGGGGGGGACGCACCGCTCGGAACCCCTTTTTAAAGGGCGGAGCACCGCTGGACCCGTTACGAGGCGGAAAGCAAAACGCTCAGACCCGCCCCGAGGCTGAGCTTTGGACACATTTTTCGAGGCGGGAGCAACGCTTTGGAACCCATCTAGAGGCGGGACGCACACGTCGGACCCCTCTAAGGGCGATGCACACGCTTTGGGGCCCCTTTTAAAAAGGCCCGGGGCCACGCTCGGACCCGTTTACGAGGCGGAAAGGGACCGCTCGGGGCCTTTTTCGAGGCGGAGCCCCTAAAGCCAGACCCGCCTAGAGGCTGAAAGCTCGGACACATCTACGGGCGGACGCCAAAACCTGGACCCCTTACGAGGGGGGGCGCTTTGGACCCTTCGAGGCAGGGTGCACCCGCTCGGACCCCTTAAAGAGGGGGCATCGCACAAAGCCCCGGCACATTCCCAGGGGCGGGGACCGCTCCCCGGGGCCCCTTTCGGGCGCCCCAAAAGGGGAAACCCCCCCCCTCCGAGGCCACGCTCGGGAACCCCGTCTACGAGGCGGATGCAACCCCTCCGGGGCCGTCCCCGAGGCGGGCGCACAGCCGGACCCCTCTACGGGCAAAAACCCCCCGCTCGGGAAACCCTCTCGAGGCCCGGGCGCACACGCTCGGCCCGTCTACGGGGGCGGAAAGCACACGCTAGGACCCGTCTTCGAGGCGGGACGGGCCCACGTTTGGGAACCCCTCCCACGAGGGCGAAAGCCCCGGACCGCTCTCCCAGGCGCACGCACGGAAACCCCCCTCGAGGCACCCCGTCGGACCCCGTCTTCGAGGCGGACGCACACGCCTTTGGAACCCCCTCTTCGAGGGGACGCCACGTCGGGGCCCCTCTAAAAGAGGCGCACGCACGGACCCGTTACGAGGCGCACGCAAAGGACCGGGTTTCGGGCACACGCTCGGACCCGGGCTTCGAGGGGACGCACCGCTCGGACCCGTTACGAGGCGGGGGCACAGCTCGGACCCCCCTTCGGGGGGACGGGAACGCTCGGAAACCCGCCCCCCGAGGCGGACGACCGCCCCGGCCCTTTTTACGGGCGGCCCCACACGTCGGACCGTTTTCGAGGGGACCAACGCTCAGGAACCCCCCTACGAGGGTGAAGCCGGGAAACCTCTACGAGGCGGGGGCACAGCTCGGGTCCGTTACGAGGGCGGACGCCGGACCCGTTAAAGAGGGGGATGCAAAGCTCGGGGACCGTTTACGAGGGCAAGAACCACGCTTTGGAAAATTACGGGCGGAGCACCGCTCGGACCCGTCCCACGAGGCCCCACGCACGGGGGCCCGTTACAGGAACACGCTCGGGCCCGTCTAAGAGGGGATGCACACCCCTTTGGACCCGGGCTTCGAGGCGGACGCACCGCTCGGAACCCCTTTCGAGGGGAAAAGCCAAGCTGGGGCCCCTCTACGGGGCGGGGGGGCCACGCCCCGGACCCGTTTCGAGGCGGCGCCCACGCTCGGGAAAAATTACGGGGCGGTCGCCACGTTTGGACCCGTCCCACGAGGCGAAAGCCGGACCCGTTACGAGGGCGCCGCACGGCCCGTCTACGAGGCACCGCTCGGGGCCCGGGCTTCGAGGCGGACGCACACGCTGGACCCGTTTTTGAGGGGACCACACGCTCGGACCCGCCTACGAGGCGGACGCACACGCTCGGACCCGCCTACGAGGCGGACGCCAAAAAACGCTCGGGGCCCGTCTCGAGGCGGGAAACCCCCACACGCTCGGGGCCCCTCTAGAGGCGGCGCACACGCTCAGCCCGCCTACCCAGGCTGAAGCCTAACCAATTACCCAGGCGGCGCACACGCTGGCCCGTCTACGAGGCGGACGGGTCGGGGGCCCCTTTACGAGGCAGATGCACACGCTCGGACCCCTTTTTTTCAAGGCGGATTTCCACGGTCGGGGCCCGTTACGGGGGCCCGGCCACACGCTCGGGGCCCCTCTTTGAGGGGGACGCACACGTCGGGGCCCGTTTTCAAGGGGGACGCAAACGCTCAAACCCCTTACGAGGCGGACGCTCCGCTCGGGGCCCCTCCCACGGGCCCCAACGCAAAACCCCTCGGACACTTTTTCGAGGGGACGCACAGACCCGTTCAGGGGGAGCACGCTTTGGAACCCCCTTTCGGGGGATGCACCCTCGGGGCCCACGAGGCGGCGTGGACCCCTCTACGGGGGGCACGCTCGGGCCCGTTACGAGGGGGCGCACGCTGGACCGTCTAAGAGGCGGACGCCAAGCCCGGGAACCGTTACGAGGCGGCGCCCGCTCGGACCCGTTACAGGCGGACGCACGCCTCGGGGCCCGTTAGAGGGGGGCACGGCCGGGCCCGTCTACGAGGGGCGCACCCCTGGCCCGTTACGAGGGGACGCCCCCGGTCGGACCTTTGAGGGGACGCACCCCCGGGCCCCTTCGGGCGCGCCGGCTCGGCCGTCTACGGGCGACGCCCCGCCGGGCCCGTCTACGAGGCGAACCCTGGACCCTCTCGAGGGCGCACCCCTGGACCGTCTACGAGGCGCACGCACACGCTCGGACCCGTCTACGAGGCAAACGCACACGCTCGGACCCGTCTACGAGGCGGGACGCACCCCTCGGGACCCGTCTACGAGCGCACGCACACGCTCGGGACCCGTCCCACGAGGCGCACGCCACGCTCGGAAACCCCTCTACGAGGGCGCACCCCTCGGACCCGTCTACGAGGCGGACGCACACGCTCGGACCCGTCTACGAGGCGGACGCACACGCTCGGACCCGTCTACGAGGCGGACGCACACGCTCGGACCCGTCTACGAGGCGCACGCACGGACCCGTCTACGAGGGCGGACGCACCCCGTCGGCCGTCTACGGGGCGGACGCAAGCGCTCGGACCCTCTACGAGGCGGACGCCCCGCTCGGACCCCTCTAAAGAGGCGGACGCACGCGCTCGGACCCGTCTACGAGGCGCACGCACACGCTCGGACCCGTCTACGAGGCGGACGCACGCGCTCGGACCCGTCTACGAGGCGGACGCACCCGCTCGGACCCGTCTACGAGGCGGACGCACGCGCTCGGACACGTCTACGAGGCGGACGCACGCGCTCGGACCCGTCTACGAGGCGGACGCACACGCCGGACCGTCTACGAGGCGACGCACGCGCTCGGACCGTCTATGAGGCGCAAGCACGCGCTGGCCCGTTACGAGGCGCACGCACGCGCTCGGACCCGTCTACGAGGCGGACGCACACGCTCGGGCCCGTCTACGAGGCGGACGCACGCGCTCGGGCCCGTCTACGAGGCGGAGCACCGCTCGGAACGTCTACGAGGCGAGCACCGCTCGGACCCGTCTACGAGGGGAAAGCCCGTCGGACCCGTCTCGAGGCTGACGCTCGGACCCGTCTACGAGGCGGACGCACACGCTCGGACTCGTCTACGAGGCGGACGCTCCGACCCGTCTACGAGGCGCACGCACACGCTCGGACCCGTCTACGAGGCGGACGCACACGCTCGGACCCGTCTACGAGGGACGCCGCTCGGAACCGTTGAGGGGACGCCCGCTCGGCCCCTCTACGAGGCGCAGAAGGGCCGGGCCGTCTACGGGCGGACGCACACGCTCGGGACCCTTTACGAGGCGGACGCACCGCTGGGCCGTTCGAGGGGACGCACACCTCGGCCCCCCCTACGGGGGACCTCGAAACCCCTCTACGGGCGGCGCACCGCTTTGGACCCGTCTTCGAGGGGAAAGCAACGCCGGGGGCCCCCCTGGGCGGGCGCCCGCTCGGACCCTCTAGAGGCGGGACGCACACGCTCGGACCGTCTACGAGGCGGACAACGCTCGGAAAGTCTACGGGGGGAAAAAACCCCTCGGACCCCTCTAGGGGGGCCCCGTGGACCCGTCTCGAGGGGACGCCCACCTCACCCCCCGA
>JAODAL010031550.1:0-48293 GCA_025379985.1 Phyllomedusa bahiana
AAATAAAACTCATCCCAGTCATGACTTCGCATACCACATCTCACCCTGCTCTATTCTGTAATCTGATTTGCTGGCCGCCAAAATTACAATAAGCGCCGAAAAAGGCGCGATCTTAATAGATGATGCACAGATTTTAACCTAAATTATCGCATGATCTAAAAAATCCGATCACCATAAAAACTGTGCCGATTTCAACTTTGTCGATAATAATCGCTCAACACTACTTGCCACTTATCGTTCCAGCAGCCGTTCACCGTGGCGATTGCCAAGAGACAGCAGTATGCGTCCAGCCATCCTAGGGCCCAGAAGCTGGCCATCCTCCTGTCTAAGTTGGTGGTACTGCAGTCCCTCCCTTTTCAAGTGGTGGACTCTGCACCGTTTAGAGAACTGATGGCTTATGCCGAGCCGAGGTGGATAGTCCCAAGCCGTCATTTCTTTTCAAAAAAGGCAGTACCATCCCTGAACAAATATGTAAAAGAGAAAGTGGGCCAGTCCTTGAGCCTGTCGGTGTTTTCCAAAGTGCATGGCAGCGCGGACATGTGGAGCTGTAACTACGGGCAGGAACAGTATATGTCCTTTACGGCCCACTGGGGGATTGTGCTAAGTGCTCCTCCAGCATACCACATGTGCAGGGCATGGTGGTGTCACGCAGTTATACACCTGGTTTACCTGAGTGAACAAAGTCACACAGGGAAGGAACTGCTCAGCGTCATGAAAGACGAAATCGATTCCTGGCTTTCTCCGCAACAACTGAAAATCTGAACCATGGTGACAGACAATGGAAAGAACATGGTGTCCCTGCTGCACCGAGGAGGGCTGAGCCATGCGCCCTGCATGGCGCACGTGTTTAATCTGGTTGTCAAACAGTTCCTCAAATCTTCCCCCATCTGCAAGACATTCTAAAAATGGCCAGGAAACTTTGCATGCACTTCATCCATTCTTACACCGCCAAGCACACCCTTCTTGAGCTGCAGCGGCAGAACGGCCTCCCCCAACATAGGCTGATATGCAACGTTTCCACCCATTGGAATTCCAGCCTCCATATGTTGGACCGATTCTATGAACAGAGAAATGCCATTAATGACTTCTAGATGATCCAAGCGGACAGAAGTACTCCCCTGTGTAATTTTGATGTCAGCCAGTGGCAGCTAATGTGTGACACCTGCCATTTGCTCAGGCCCTTTGAGGAGGCCACGTTATTTGTCAGTCGCCAGGACTACGGGATGAACACCGTCATTTCACTGCTTCATGTCCTGGAACAGATGCTTCAAAATCTGTCTGGTCAGGGGACTTTAGACGTGGCGACTACATCTCACGGCCACATGAGTCCGGTGAAAGCTGAACTGGAGGAGAAGTAAGAGGATGACATTGGAGCACAAGGCGAAATGGTGTTTTTTCTACCCAGGTATAATATCAGTTGTTCGGCACACCTTATATATTTCTTGCGTTCTCTGAATGTTGGGTAAAGTAACAATATTTACAATCTATGTATACCCGCATACAAGATGTAACATACTGTATTACACTTTTAAATTCATAAGAAATTTATTGATAACTTCTTTTTACAGCGATCAAGTTCAACGTTTTCGGTCCTGTTTAGACCTTCATCAGATGTGTTGCTTAAAAGTACAAAATAACACAAATTACTAAAAATTACAAAAAGTCACAATATACAACATACCAATGACAATACAACAAATGTATAATATATAGATGCCATATCAAAAGGATGCAATGAATAAAAAGATAACCCATAAAATATTCAATAATTGAGGATGCATGTCCAAAACACCAAGAGCAAACACCACAGTGAGCATACCTTTAAAGTAGTATCATGAGAATGAGACCTATAGCCATATCAAGAGAATTGTATGATTAATATTAGATCAACCTATCATTCACTTGTACTAGAAAAAACAATGTCCAATTTCTACATATATAGATCTGCCCATACGGACATATCCATGTCCCCTTAATGTAATAATCTTCAGTGTGATAAACAAAGTTAAAATACTTACAGGCGTTCTAGAGATGTAATGTATACTGGCCACAGCACAGTGATGTAGCTAGGAAAGGCGCCATACTCCACTCGGAGCTCGACGTCTCTAAATAGGTGTCCCGGACGTGCGTCATGTAAGGGCATATCTGTACCCATTTTCCATTTTTCTGTGTACTATTGGGCATGCGCGAATCACCGATCTCTATATGGATATATGCAATAGCTCAAAAGTGTTGCATATTAGAAAGACAGCAATGATTGAAATGTCTGCATAAGAAAGTATATTATTACTTGATATTGATTGCATATAATATTGATGGTTTAGAATTGGACATGCAACCTACTAGATGTAAATATATAATTAATGCATCAATACATAATTGAAGGTATATGCAATATATAATAAGCATATCATACTGATAAATAAGGTAAATACCAAAACTACCAACACTATATAATTATATTAGTAATACATGTGCATCACTTTCAATGGTAACAGTCCACATAATAATGACAAAAATCAACATATACACATATAAGAAAAAACAGTATACAAAAAATATACAAAAGGAAAGGATTACATATATAGAAGAGAAAATTCATATATGGACAAAAAAAATTACATCTATTAAAGGAAAAAAATGAAAGGGAAAAAATAAAGAAAAAATTAAAGAAAAAATTACATCTATCACAAAAGCCGAAAAAGTCCCGTACATGATAATAATATAACATAACAAAACCCTAAAACCCTAGTTTTCATATACCTAAAAAAATTGGAGAAACAGGAAAAGAATCATCTAAAAGTAAAATCATACCTAGGAAAAAAGTCACGTATCTAAAATATACCTTTTATTAACGTTATTTAAAAGTAAGATGTCAATCCCCCCCAAAACAAACAAAGTATACAAAAAAAAAATCCTAATACTAAACTAGCCCTACTTGGCCTAAATGACCCTAAATCCTAAACACGGGGTAATACGCCCCAAAAAGGGCGGCCCCGTCCGGAACCTTGCCCTTAAGCACACTTACCCTGATAATAGAAGATGTCCCAACATGTTTCAATGTCCCTTAGGCACTTCATCAGGGGACAGATATAGGAAGGATTCAAAATATGGGTAAGTCAATTGGTCTCTTATCCAACATAGAGAAAAATGCAGTAAAAGTAATTATCTTTTCTTACCACACCAAAATCCATTAAAAAGTATTCACAACTTTACATTTTTTACACTAAACCGTTTTGAAGACGCATTAGTTATCCAAAGAAAATATGTTTTCAAAAGTATTTGGACAATGCATATATAACTATCAGCTGACAATAACACTCTGTCCTAACAGAGCTAAGGGAATAATATCAAGTTCAATCAACATCCCTTCCAGCACACTAGTATATCCCATGTCCAGCACTACGATGCATTTTCAATTATACATTCCAAAATGGCCCTGTATGGGCACCTATGCAATTCGGCGTTCAAGTTATCAACCCTGTAAGGGTCATATAACAGCAAGACAGGAAGCTCAATTAGAATATTTCACACTTCTTACCCCCTTTTTTATTTAATTTAAAACCTCCTATGTGGGAAAAACACAATCCTGTATTATATAGCCCTGATAAGGCTCCCACATTACATTAGGTAAGAAGCTAACAACGGCATTTGCCCATTTAAGAGCACCATTCTTATATCACCCAAAAGGAGTTCAGCGTCTTCAGAACATTTCCAGGGATACCTGTCAGCCACCGATCAGTCACCTCACCGTGCTGATCCTTCCTATATCTGTCCCCTGATGAAGTGCCTAAGGGACATTGAAACATGTTGGGACATCTTCTATTATCAGGGTAAGTGTGCTTAAGGGCAAGGTTTCGGACGGGGCCGCCCTTTTTGGGGCGTAATACCCCGTGTTTAGGATTTAGGGTCATTTAGGCCAAGTAGGGCTAGTTTAGTATTAGGATATTTTTTTTGTATACTTTGTTTGTTTTTGGGGGGATTGACAGCTTACTTTTAAATAACGTTAATAAAAGGTATATTTTAGATACGTGACTTTTTTCCTCGGTATTTTTGTAAATTGTCATGTATCATTGTGGGGGCGTGTAGGTGGATCTTACGTTCAAGCCTTCCTAAGTTTTTCTTCTTAAAAGTAAAATCACACTCTCGATTAAGGCCACGAGGTGTCAAGGTGTCTAACCGATGGATCCACAATGACTCCCTCTCCCTCAATAATCTGACTTGATCTCCACCTCTACGGGGGCGTCTAACAAGCAATTCTATCCTTAGCTCTCTGCATCGTTTCCCCCACATATGCAAGACCACATGGGCACTTCAATAGATAGACTGCGGCGGATGAATCACAAGTGAAAAAACCTTTCACCGGAATTCTTTGACCTGTTTGTGGATGTTGTACAAATTCCCCTTTAATTACATTGGCACAATGTGCACAATGTAAGCAGGCATAAGTTCCTATTTTTGGATTGCTCAATGTACTCTGTATCAATGGAGTTCTAGAAGAGCCAAAATCTGCTTTCACTAGAAAATCACGGATATTTCTAGGACGTCTCGAACAAACCATTACCGGATGAGAAAACTCCTCTAACTCTAACACTAACAGAGGCAAATATAAGGAGTCAAGAAAGATCTGCTAAACGCATTTCATTCATTAGCACATATCATCCACTAATGAATAGGATTTATGAATGTATTAGGAGAAGATGGCCATTGTTAAGAGAACATTATCCATCTATAGAGGAGTTTTCTCATCCGGTAATGGTTTATTCGAGACGTCCTAGAAATATCCGTGATTTTCTAGTGAATGCAGATTTTGGCTCTTCTAGAACTCCATTGATACAGAGTACATTGAGCAATCCAAAAAGAGGAACTTATGCCTGCTTACATTGTGCACATTGTGCCAATGTAATCAAAGGGGAATTTGTACAACATCCACAAACAGGTCAAAGAATTCCGGTGAAAGGTTTTTTCACTTGTGATTCATCTGCCGTAGTCTATCTATTGAAGTGCCCATGTGGTCTTGCATATGTGGGGGAAACGATGCCGAGAGCTAAAGATAGAATTGCTTGTCACAAGTCCACGATTAGATATCAGAAGAATTGGTTACCAGTTCCAGCACATTTTACACATGCTAAACACTCAGTGGCACAATTAAGGTTCCAAATTTTGAAGCAGGTTAGACGCCCCCGTAGAGGTGGAGATCAAGTCAGATTATTGAGGGAGAGGGAGTCATGGTGGATCTATCGGTTAGACACCTTGACACCTCGTGGCCTTAATCGAGAGTGTGATTTTACTTTTAGATTATTCTTTTCCTGTTTCTCCATTTTTTTTAGGTATATGACAACTAGGGTTGATTTTAGATTTTTATATTATTATCATGTACGGGACTTTTTCGGCTTTTTTGATAGATGTAATTTTTTCTTAAATTTTTTCTTTCATTTTTCCCTTTCATTTTTTCCTTAAATAGATGTAATTTTTTTCCATATATGAATTTTCTCTTTTATATATGTAATCTTTTCCTTTTGTATATTTTTTGTATACTGTTTTTTCTTATATGTGTATATGTTGATTTTTGTCATTATTATGTGGACTGTTACCATTGAAAGTGATGCACATGTATTGATATATAATTATATAGTGTTGGTAGTTTTTGGTCTTTACCTTTATATATCAGTATGATATGCTTATTATATATTGCATATACCTTCAATTATGTATTGATGCATTAATTATATATTTACATCTAGTAGGTTGCATGTCCAATTCTAAATCATCAATATTATATGCAATCAATATCAAGTAATAATATACTTCCTTATGCAGACATTTCAATCAATGCTGTCTTTCTAATATGCAACACTTTTGAGCTATTGCATATATCCATATAGAGATCGGCGCTTCGCACATGTCCAATAGTACACAGAAGGGTGGAAATGGGTACAGATATGCCCTTACATGACGCACGTCCGGGATTCCGAACGGCGCATGCGCCGTACCTATTTAGAGACGCCGAGCTCCGAGTGGAGTATGGCGCCTTTCCTAGCTACATCACTGTGCTGTGGCCAGTATACATTACATCTCTAGAACGCCTGTAAGTATTTTAACTTTGTTTATCACACTGAAGATTATTACATTAAGGGGACATGGATATGTCCGTATGGGCAGATCTATATATGTAGAAATGGGACATTGTTTTTTCTAGTAATAGTGAATGATAGGTTGATCTAATATTAATCATACAATTCTATTGATATGGCTATAGGTCTCATTCTCATGATACTACTGTAAAGGTATGCTCACTGTGGTGTTTGCTCTTGGTGTTTTGGACATGCATCCTCAATTATTGAATATTTTATGGATTATCTTTTTATTCAGTGCATCCTTTTGATATGGCATCTATATATTATACATTTGTTGTATTGTCATTGGTATGTTGAATATTGTGACTTTTTGTAATTTTTAGTAATTTGTGTTATTTTGTACTTTTAAGCGACACATCTGATGAAGGTCTAAACAGGACCAAAAACGTTTATGTGTTGAACTTGATTGCTGTAAAAAGAAGTTATCAATAAATTTCTTATGAATTTAAAAGTGTAATACAGTATGTTACATCTTGTATGCGGGTATAAATAGATTGTAAATTTTCTACCCAGGTGACAGGAAAGGAAGAGCAGGAGCAGCCGGAGGAGTTAAAGGGAGATAATGAAGATGAGGCAGATGACCCAGACACACCATGGTGGTATACAGTGGAGATGGAGTCAAGGAGTTCCACAGAGTCATTTGCGCAGATGTCCCGCTGCATGCTGATTTGCCTGGGCAGTGACAGCCGAATAGTCACCATCCGACAGAGGGATGACTTCTGGCTCTCCACCAGAACAGTAAAGTGTCACAAATTTACTGTTTGGCCCAGAGAACAATATCCCAAAATAATAACCTGCCTGTATTTCAAAGATAGTTCACCTCAATAAGTGAAAAAAGGAATTCTTTGGCAAAGAGAGCAATATCCCAAAATAAAAAAACGCTGGTTCAGGAACGTGTGTATATGACACACACACACTGTGTAGTTGAAAGGTATTTCCTTTCTCTCTCCAATAGTTCTTTGCCTCATGTCACACCATGTGCTCGTGGCCATTTTAGAAAAAAAGACGATTCATTACCACGAATCGCCAGGAAATTCGGCTTCATTTAGAAAAGAATTTTTCCTGATATTCAAAATTAATTCCACTTCATCCACATAGATTCGCTCAACCCTTCTCCCAGGGTCACCAGTGACTGGGGGTTTTCTTCATACCTGAACTATATACATGCCCAGCATCCCGCTGAACGTGGACCAGAGGCCCACAGAAATCTCCTTCCTCCCATCACTGCTGACTCACAGCAACTCGAGCTCACAGGCTTGCCCCCCTCACTGTGGCATAGCTGTTCCCCTTCAGCTCCCTGATTAGCTGCCTAGCCCTTGCTTTTTCCCTAACAGTCTCAGCCTTCTTTGGCTTCTGCTAAGCTGTTAACCCCTTACTAGTCATAACAAGACAACCTCCTTCAGCGGTATCTCATGAAAACCTACCACCAAGCCCAGCAGAACTGCCTCCAACTCCATGTTTGCTTTCTACACAGGTTACACTAAACAATCCCTAGTACTTATTTGCATTAACAAAAATATATACTTACATCACCTTACATAACTGCAGCTGTTTTGTGAAGGCCTCAGAGGTTTGTTGGAGAACATTGGTGAGCCAACAGCATAATGAAAACTAAGGAACACACCAGACAGCTCAGAGGTAAAGTTGAGGCAAAGTGTATTGCAGAGTTAGGTTTTTAAAAACATAGAATAACCTTTGAACATCTCACAGAGCACTGTACAATCCATCATCTGTAAATGGAAGGAGTATGGCATAACTGCTAACTTACAAAGAAATAGCCATCCACCTAAACTTACAGCCCAGACAAAGAGAGCACTAATTAAAGAAGCAAGTAAGAGGCCCAGGATCACTCTAGATGAGCTGCAGAGATCCACAGCTCAGGTGGGAGAATCTCTCCACATGAAAACTATTAGTTGTGTACTCCACAAATCTGGCCTTTGTGGAAGAGTGGCAAGTTCAGTTTTTGAAAGCAAGTCATAAAAAGTCCTGTTTGCAAAAATCTATGTAGGGGACCCAGGAAGCATGTGGAAAAAGGTGCTCTGGTCATATGAAACCAAAATTGAACTTTTACCCTAAATGCCAAGTGCTATATGTGGAGGAAAGCCAACACTGCACATCACCTTGAACACAACATCCCCACCATGAAGCATAGAGGTGGTAGCATCATGCTGGGGAAGGACTTTGCTTCAACAGAGACTGGGAAACTGCTCAGAGTTGATGGGAAGATACAGTTGATGGAGCTAAGTAAAGGGCAATCCTGTTTACCTCCCAGCAGGACAACAACCCTGAACATACAGCTAAAGCTACAATGGAATGGTTTAACCCCTTAGCGCACCTTGGCATTCTTGTATGTGATGGTGCATGGCCTGTTAACGCACCATGATGTACAGAAACATCATGGTGATCGTGTGGGCACAGGAACTGTGCAAGAGGCAAAAAACACCATGAAAGTGTAAACAACCAAAGCAACAGCCCACATTTAAGCATACAGAGTACCTTGTGTTGATAAAGTCCGGTGTCCCTAGTTGAGCATCGGCTTACCGGAAAAAAGAAGGCAGCTTACACCTGGCTGCTACTAGAGATGGGCGAATTTCCCGAAATTCGATTCGTTCACTTTGCCGAATTTCCTGACAAAAAATAACTTCGTTCCAAATTACTTCGGGACGAATCACAATAAAAAACAGCTATTTCCAGCTGCACAGAGCCTCAGGTGTTGTAGAACGTTGTGCCATGCTTAATATGCAGAGGGAGCTTGTTTGGTCTTCATACAATGTTGTGTTTTAGTCGACACGCACATGACTAGCCGCCCTCTTAGAATCGCTTCACTAATAAAATTCCCTGGGCACTTAAGAGGTCAAAACTGACCAAAAAACTGAAGGGGGAATGGGGCCAAAATTTGGCCAATGACTTCTGGAAAAAAAACAGAGGGAAAGGGTTTCAAAAAATGACAGAAGGTGGGGGTTGAGGGCAACCAAGCACCCAGGGGTTCAGAAAGTGGCAAAATCCCATTTGGAGGTGGAAAAAACGGAGAGGCCAAAGAGTGGCAAAATAAAAAAAAGGGGGTGTGGAGTTTGACGGGCAAATCAAACAGGCCGCACCCAAAATTGAGGCCCGACAGTGGCAAATGAAATTTCTGGAGGGGGCCAAAAAAAAAAGGATTTGGGCCCACAGAGGGGGAAATTTGAAAAGTGTGTAGGTCACGGCAGAAGCCACGCAGCAGCATGGGGGCCGACAGGGGCACAATCCCCAAGTGTTTGGGGAAAGGGCCCCAAAGCAGCAGAGGTAAAGACAGGGGCACAAGGGACTTTCCCGGGGGTGGAAAAAAAGGGAGTGGGCCACAGATGGAACAATGACAAGTGGAGGTACGGCGGCCCCAAAAAGAAATCAAAGGTTCAAAAAAGGGGCCCACAATGCCCAATTTGGGGTGGGCAAAAAACTGAGTGGGACAGGGGGCACAATGACAAGGGGGATAAAAGGCAGCAGAATGGGGTTTCCAGACAGGGGCCCAAAAATGATTTTGGGGGTTTTCCCAAAAAAGGCCTCCCCGGAAAGGGGGAAAGGGGGGAAAAGCATGAGGCAGACATGGCACAATGACTTTCCCTGGGGGTGGCAAAAACAGGAGTAGGCACAAAAGGGGGACAATGACAACAGTGGGGAATTTAAACGGAAACGAAACTGAGGCAGCAGGGAAAAAAAACAGTGGGCAAAAATATACCCCACAGTGTGAAGGGTAGGGGGAAGGCAGGCAGCAGAAATGGGTAAAACAGGGGGCCACAATGACTTTTCCGGAGGGGGAAAAAAAACGGGAAATTGGGCCAAAACAAGGGGGGACAATAAACAAGTGGGGAGGTCACGGCAGCAGCCACAGCAGCCCCAGAGGTCAGACGGGGGCACAATGAAAGGTTTTGGCCCACTGCAGCACCAAAGGTAGCGGGGGCTTTAAAAAATTGGGTAAAAACCAGTTGGCCCACAATTGGCACAAGCGGTGGGTAAGGCGGCAGCACCCAGAGGCCCGGGGACAGTGGCACAATAAACATTTGGAGGGGGCAAAACAAAAGTGGCCCCAAGTGGCCCCAATGACAGAGAGGGGGAGGTGCCCGGGCAGCACCCATGAGGTAAGAAAGGGGCCAAAAATAAACTTTCCCTGGAGGGGGCCCAAAAACTGGGAAGGCCACAGAGTGGAAAAAAAGGGACAGAGAGGGGGGGGAGGGGACCATGGAAACAGTAATAAGGTAAAAAGAAAAAAAGTGGCACAATGAAGGTGTGTAGGCCACGGGCAGCAGCCACGGGGCAGCGGGCCTTAAAGGTTTTCAGGAAAAGGGTTGGGGCACAATACATTCTGGAGGTGGAAAAACGGGAAGAAAGGCCACAGGGGGGACAAGGGGCCCCAAAAAGTGGTAGTAGGGCGGCACCCACGGGGTTCAGCGGGAAAAGGGGGAACAGGAAAGTGGCAAAAACCCCAAGGTAGGAAAAGGAAGAAAAAGCAAAAAGGGCCACCAGAAATAAAGGTCAGACATTGGCACAATGAAAACCCGGAGGGGGGAAAAAACGGAGGGCCCCAGAGGGGGACAATGCCCAAGGTGGGGGTTTTCCCAAAACGGCAGGGGAAACGGGGCGAAAGCTTTTGGGGGTTTAAAAAACCAATTGGCCCAAGGGGACAAAAAAGTTTTGTAGGTCACGGCGCAGCCACAGAAAGCAGCATGGGCAGACATTTGGCACAATAACAAAATTTGTGTAGGTAGGGCCCCCAACCCCAGCAGCTTGGGGTTTCAGACAGTGGCCAATGATTTCCCGGGGGTTTGGAAAAACGAGTAGGCCAAAGAGGGGGACAAGACAAGGTGGGGGGTACGGCAGGCCCGCAGGAGGTAAGCCCTTTGGCACAATGAAAAGGGGGAAAGGTGGGCAAAACGGGACTAGGACAGAGGGCACAATGAAAGGGGTGTGTAGGTCACGGCAGCAGACCACGGGCCGGGGAAAAGCCAGGGAGGTAAAAACATTTTCCCAAAAGGGGGAAAAACAGGGTGTGGGTCCCCGGGGGCCCCAAAGCAGTTGAGGTCAAAAACCCCAGTGGCACAATGACTTTTCTGGAGGTGGAAAAAACCGGGAATGGGCCACAGAGGGGAAAAACAATGAAACAGGAAAAGGGGTGGAGGTAAAGAAAGGGGCAGCAGAAATTGAGGTCAGACAGGGGCAAAATTTGACATTCTGGAGGTGGAAAAACAGTAGTAGGCCTCAGAGGGGCCCCCATGCAGAGAGGGGAGGTGACCGTGGCCCCAGCATGAGGTAAAAGTGGCAAAAAATGACATTCTGGAGGTGGCAAAAAAAGGGAAAAGGCCACAGGTGGAACAATAACAGGAGGGAGGGTGACGGAGGGAGCAGCATGAGGTCAGACATTTGGCCCAATTTAAAATTTCTGGGGGTGGAAAAAACCAGGAATGGGCCCACAGAGGGCACAATGACAGAGTGTGTAGGTCACGGAAAGCAGGCAGCAGCAGCATGAGGTAGCCCAGTGGCACAGTGACAGAGGGGTTGTAGGTCACGGCAGAGCATGAGGCCCAGACAGGGAAACAATGACATTTGGAGGGGGCAAAAAAGTATTAGGCCACAGATTTGGGCACAATGACAAGAGGGGAGGTAAAAGGGGGCGCAGAAAGAGGTCAGACAGTGGCACAATGACTTTCGGAGGTGGGCAAAAACGGGAAAGTGGGCCCAAAGAGGGGAAACAATGAAGAGAGGGGGAGGTGCCCGTGGCACCACATGGGGTTTCAGCCCGTGGCACAATGACATTCTGCGGGTGGAAAAAACGGGAAAGTGGGCCCACAGAGGGGCCACAATGACAGAGAGTGGGGGGTTGAGGGCGGCAGCAGCAGCTGGGGTTTCAGACAGGGGCCCGCAATGCCCTTCGGGAGGGGGAAAAAAAAAAGGAAAAAGGCCCCGGAGTGGCAAAAATGACAGAGTGTTTTGGTAACGGGCAGCCACAGCAGCAGCATGGGGGTCAGACATTGGCACAATGACATTTTTGGGGGGGCAAAACAGTATTAGGCCACAGAGGGGCCCCAAAAATGACAGAAGTGGAGGTGCCCGGCGGCGCCATGAGGCCCAGAAATGGCACAATGACATTCGGAGGGGGCCCAAAAACTGGAGTGGGCCACAAAAGTGGAAACAATGACAAGAGGGGGGGTTTGGGGGTGCCCGGGGCAGCAGCATGAGGTCAGACAGTGGCCCCAAAGACATTCTGGAGGTGGAAAAAAACCTGGATAGGACACGAGGGCAAAATGACAGAGAGTGGAGGTGCCCGGGGGCAGCAGCATGAGGTGGGACAGTGGCCCCAATGACATTCTGGGGGTGGCAAAAACAGGAATAGGCCACAGAGGGGGAAACAATGACAAAGGGGTCTAGGTCAGGGCCCACCCAGCCACCCCAGCGCTTGAGGTCAGAAAGGGGCCCAAAAATCACTTTTCCCTGGTGGTGGAAAAAAAAGGGAGTAGCCCCAAGTGGCAAAATGACAGAGAGTGGAGGTATGGCGGCAGGAGCAACGGGGCATGGGCCCGAGGGGTGGCACAATGCCCACAGTGTTTTGGTTTCACGGCAGCGGGAAAAACCAGCAGCATGGGGTCGGGGACAGGGGCACAATGACAGAGTGGGGGAGGGGGTGGCAAAACCAGTCCCTGGAAAAGGGGTTTGGGGGCGATGGGGGAAATGTCACCCAGATGTTTGGCATCAGGCGGGTGGCGGCACAAAAATAGGGGCTGGGGCGGGAATTTTGAACCCGGGACTAATTTCTCACAGTTTGGGGAGGCGTAAGGGCTGATGTAGTCGGGAACGCCTAAGGGCATTGGTGAGGGGGAAATCCGGGCCGATCAACCCTGATTAAACTTGACAAATTTCATCGTTCCACATTTCCCGGGGACAAGGGGGTTTCCTTGGGGTAACGTTGGCCCCCGCCGCACGGGAAAAACCCACTTTTTGTCCCAACACTACTTCCCCGCGGGACAGCTTCTCCACTGCAAACTCGGCAATTTGGGCGGGCCACACACCCATTTGGCTTTGCCCCAGAAATCCAGGGATCTTCTAACTGGGGGGGCCGAGTGCTTGCCCAAAGTAGGCCAACCCCTTTTGGGTTTCCAGGGTCTGCTCCAGGTCCTCCCTGCTGTGGCGACTGCCCCCTTTACTAGGCGGGGGGAATAAAAAGGGTCATCAGTGATTTCCAACTTAGGTTGCTGTTTAAGGGGAGCGGGGTATGCTCCGATCCCCCCCACCTTCCCCCCGCAGCCGAAACCCGAAAGTAGGTGAGCCTTGAAAAACCCCCCCGGTCAGACCTGTCAGAGGAGGGACGTTTCCCAAAAACATAGGCACCGGCCCCCAACTGACCGGAGGATTTCCCTATAGTATTTGGGTTTGCCCCTCCTTTTTCAATACTGGGAAAAAAAGGCTCCCTTTTTGGGCCCCGGGTTTAGCGGGGGGGCCCCAATAGGTTGGAGAGCCAGAAGTCATTCCTCTGCCGGATGGTAAAATTCGGCTTTCACTTGCCCGGCAAATCAGCATGCTGCGGGCCATTGACAAATGACACCGAGGGGTCCCGCCTCCTTTTCCACTGTATAATTTTCCCCCGCTCTTGCGGGGGGCCCTATGCCCCCGCCTTTCCCCATCTCCAAATTTCCCCCTCCAAACTGGGTCCTCCCCTCTTGTCAACCCGGGTAGGGAAAATTCCCTCATTTTACCAGCAAGGGTTCTGCCCCCCAAAGTCCCCTCCTCCTCCATTTTCCCCGGTCAGTCCCCCCCCAAACCCCCCCCCCCCGGGGAGAAGTAGTCGCCCCTCAGACCCCCGCCCAGGGGAAAATTTTTCAGATCTGTTTTCCCGGACATGGAAACAGTGGAATGACCCTTATTCATCCCCTAGTCCTGGCGACTGACAAAAAAACGGGGGCCCCTCTAATGGGCCCAACAAAGGCAGGGGGTCCGGCCCCATGAGCTGCCACTGGCTGACATCAAAGTTTCACAGGGGAAAACTCCCCGTCCGCCTGGATCATCAAAAAAAACGTTAATGGCCCTTTTTCTGTTCATACAGTCGGTCCAAAAATGTGCAGGGCCCGGAATTTTCCAAAAGGGTGGGGAAAAATCGATATAAGTTTTGTTTGGGGGAGGCCCCTTTTGGGCCCCGCAAAAAAGGAGGGGGTTTCCCGGCCCTTTTTAGGAATGGATAAGTTTCCCTCACAGTTTCCTGGCCATTTTCCCGAATCTTCTGAAGATCGGTGGGAAAATTCAGAACCCTTTTTCCCCAAACCCGATTAACAGTTTCCCATGCAGGGCCATTTACCACCCTCCTCGGGTGCCCCGCGCTGAACCATGTTTCCCCCCATTGTCCCTCACCATTGGGTTTCCCATTTTTAGTTGGCGCGGGAGAAACCAACCCCATCGAAATTTTTGTTGCATGACCGGGGGCAGTTCCTCCCCTGTGTGACTTCGGTTTGCCGAGGAAAACCCGGTGAGAACTTTCGTGACACCGCTGTGCCCCACACATGTGGTAAGATGGAGCATCCTTGTGGAGGCTGAAAATGGTGGGGGTGGAGGAGGAGGAGGAGGCGGACAATTTTGGGGCAGGGCCCCAGTTTGACAACGTGGAGGGAAAGCGGCCCTCTCCTGCCAAATTTTTTGGGGTGGGCCCGGGCAGGAAGCAATTACCCCGGGGGGTCGTTTAAAAGGGCATATACTGGGCCCCTGACCGTAGTTTTCAGCTCCCGAAGTCCCCACTGCGTGCACCCTTTGGGAAAAAACCGATAAGCTCAAGGGCTGGGCCCCCTTTTTTGTTCTACCTTTTTTATGGGAAATGCTGGTATGCCTTTTTGGAAAAAAAAAAAAATTATGGCTCTGGAACTCTCACTCTGGCCCCGGGCAAAAGCCTTTTGTTCCTGAACAGTGCAGAAATCCACCATTTGGAAAGGGGGGGACTGCAGTAACCCAAAAACTTGGACAGGAGCCCGGTCACGCTGCACCTTAGGATGGGTTGGGGCATACTGTTGTCTCTTTGCAATCGCCTCGTTTAAAAGACCCGAGGGCCAGGGTACGAGGAGCGGAGGGATCTGAACCCGGGGAGATGATGTCAAAGAGAAACAAAATCCCTTTGCAGAGGGGTGGGCCTTTACTCGTTGCAAGGGGATGCCCTTTTACTGGGCATCGCCGCTGTTGCTCGGCGCGGATGGACCCCCACATCTGAGCCCCGTTTCTCCCAGGGCCCCCGGGGATGGTTTACCTGCATGTTTTTTGAAAGCAGGGCGTTTGGGGCCAACGTTAGCTCCCTGGCCACCTTCACTTTCTGCCCACAGATTCTTTCATATACCAAAATTCGGGGTCTTCCGTGTCTTACAAAGAACGCCACACCGCCGGGGTATCGGGTTTTACCGCCAACCCGCACTGATGACTTCTCCCCGCTGCCTCGCTGAGGGCCCCGTCCCTACTTTCTTTTGGGCCCCGCAAAAACGGGTTTTTTTTCCCCGTTTTTCCCTTGGCTCCCCCCCAACCTCACACTGCTGCTACCCCCTGATCACCCACACTACCCCTTTTCGGCTGCGGGCCCCTGCCCGAAGCGCAAAGTTTAGCCCTCTTCTCCTGAGATGATGAAACCCTTGCCCCACCCGGCCCCCCAAGTGCGGTGGGAACATTAATTTATCCCATTTGTGTTTATCGCAAATGCGGCCTCCATCACCGGGCTTTGGGAAGCAGAGGCAACCCCTTTATAAATACCTCCCCGCCCCTCTCAACATCTATACTTTGCCGCCCCCTGCAAAAAAACAGGGGTTTTTGGCCCCCCTTTCTTTTGCTGCCCCCGTAGGCTGCGACTGCCCCCCTCCCAAAATTTTTATCCTTTCTAAATAGTGGCGCTGAGCCCCGACCACATGTAGATCTCTGGCTGAGGGAAAACCGGGTGGGGGCAGCGGGGGGTTGAGGACAGGGGAGGGCCGCTGACCCCCTTTCCCGGGGGAAAAATAACTAAGGGGTTTTGTCTGAGGTTCCCCCCGACTCTTGGCTGGGGTTTCCCGATGTTTATTTGGGGGAAGTGGGGTGACCCAGTAAAAACCCAAACAAAACCATTGGGGTTTCTGAAAACCAAGGCCGCTAGATGACAGCGGGAGTTGTGGCCTTACCGGAGTGACCCCTGCTGTACGTCCCTTGCTGTTTCTGCGAACCCGGGCCTGGGAAAGTTTGTCCCCTTTTCCACTTGCAGGGGAAGAGCCGCCCCCCTCTCCCGTTACATACTGTTTTGGGTTTTAAAATGTACAGACCCTGTTTGATGAAGTATTGTATTTGATTTAAATTTCCCACCTGGGATTTGACTTTAAAAGAAACCCAGTAACAAGCCTTGGGAAACCCCCTTTTTGGGTAAAAATTGCGCTCCCCCAAATGGGCAGGAAAAATTTTTTTGTATTGCCCGGGTTTTTAAAAATCTTGTATTTTTTCTGAATATAAAAAAACAACAGGCTTAATTAACCTTCAATAAAATTTGCTAAGAAAAATTTTTTTCGTGGGTGAAAAACAAAGTTTCTTTTACTGATTTCAATGCAAAAAAAGCTTAATTAAACCCTGGATGTAAAAAAATGCAAAAGAATGAGCAACCCAAAATACTACTTTTTAGGTTTTTACAATTGCGTGGTTTTTTACGGGTACACAACAAGAGAAAAAATTGTAATTAACCTTCGCCTTTTGAATTTTTGGTACGGAAAAAATTTTTAATTTTTTTTGGTGAAAAAGCGGTTTATTTTTGTCACCACAGCAGAAAAAAAAACGCTTAATTAACCTTGGATGTTTAAAATTGGGGCCCCCAAACAAATTTGAGCTAAAAACCAAAAAAAAAAAACTTTTTTTCGGGAAAAAACTTTTTTTTTAAAAAACGTTTTGGGGTTTAAAAAAAATGGCCGAGGGGTTTTGCCACGCTACACAACAAGGGGAAAAAAAATTTTAATTAAACCCTTTGCTTGGAATTAGGTACAAAAATTGTATTTTTTTGGGGGTGAAAAAGACGGTTTTTTTTGGATCAAACCCCACAAAAAACAACGCTTAATTAACCCCTGGATATAAATTGCGCAAAAAAATTAAGAAACAAAAAATTTAAATGGTATTTTTATTGTAAAAACGATGGGTTTTTTTAAGGAATACAAAAAAGGGAAATGGTTTAAACCCCCTTGGAAAATTCAAAGTGCTTTTGGGAGATAGCATTTAAAAAGTTTTATGCCCAAATGAGTGGACGTACAATGGACTTCATTCCCCTACCCCAAAAAATCAGAAATAGACCATTAGGAGAAGCAGTCTCTGAGACAATCTGAGACACCCCACAAAAAATCGCTGTTTAAAAAACAGTTCTTCAGTAAGAGCTATCACAATCAGCCACAGCAGCCCCTTTTCCTGATCAGTACAGTGAGAGGAGTGTGAGCTCCCACCCATCGCGCCCGGACTTATATAGTGCGGTGACGTCACAAAATTTCCCGCCGGTCTCTGATTGGCTTCATCTCTGCACATGTCATGCAGGCTTTTGCCTTCTTCTTCCCAGGGGTGCTTTGCCCCATGTAACGCCTTTGTGCCTCGCAGCCATTTTTCAATAAAAGCACACTTCGTTCACCCGAAGTACCCCAAACTTCGACTTTTCAGAACTGAAGTTTTCTTGAAATTCTAAACGAATTCCACTTCGTTAGAATCAATTCGCCCTCCTACTGCTACGGTGTCCAAACCGTCGGGTTGACAGCATCCGCTGTATATCTGTAAAAAAGGAGTCTCCCTCCTTTTTGCCAATTGAAAAAATTTGGGGTACTACATTTTGAGGTGCTTTTTCACCACAGTTCTTTGTGAAAATATAAAAAAATTAAGTTAAACCTGTATATAATTAGGAAAAATATCATTTGCTTTTTTTCACGGCCTATGGCGAAAAAATGTGTGAAACACCCGTGGGGTATATATATTTACACCCCTGATAAGCTTAGTTTCCAATATAGGTCTTTAAGAGTGTTTATTACATTTTAGCCCCTTTTTGGGTGCTTGCAAACCTGTAATGGTGCCTAAAGAAAATCCTAATGAAAATGAGACCCCAAACTCCTACTCCTCTGAGGTTTGTGGTTAAGTCAAATAGTGCACTCGGGCCACATACAGGATTTTTCTGAAAATGGCAGAATCTGGGGAATCAATAAAAAGTGTTTTTCCTTTCATGTTTACTGTGCCCCATAAACAATAATAAATATAAAACCTGAAAAAAAAATTTAAATTTTTGAAACTTCACTTTTTCTTTGCTTTAATTTCTGTGAAACAATTATAGTTTAAACCCAACTTTAAAGGTTGATTTGAATAGTTAGGGTTGGGTTTTAGATGAAGTCATTTATGGGGGTGCCCCTTAAAGGAACGTCAGAATTGGATTGGTCCTTAAAAAAATCTTACAGCAAGAGTAAAATGACAGCTCACCCCGTCATTTAGAAACGTTCATGTTGCACGGATGGGCTTGAAGTGGAAGCCTCCAATTGTACTGAGAAACCAAGGTTTCCAGCATCCGCTCAGGTAAATCAATTAAAAACTTAAAGCTTTATTTAAAACATAAGGATTGAAATAAATCAAACAAAAAAATCATCATACTTGACATGCTGACTTGTTTTGGAAAACCTTAATCACACCATGGTTAGAAACAGTACAGTCCAGGTTTATACTAGGAACACATTCACAACTCCTGTTTACCCTTTGTTGAGCAACAAACTAGTTTAAAATATTAAAAAAAAAAAAAAAAATGCTTTATGGTTCATTATCAAAAATTATCTTAAGCTGCAAAAACGAACATCATATTAGCTATGGATGAAAAAACTGAAAGAAAGCCAAAAAGTGTTTTTTCTGAATTAAAAAAAAAATCAATAGGATACATGGTCGGTCTCTTGATCAGACATTAGATTTTTGGTACAAAACTAAAACTCCCCAGGATTCCGGCTTTAAAATTTTTTGTAAATCCCGCCCTTTTAAAAGGAAAGTAAATTTTTTTCAAAAGAAAAGACTTGGTATGCCTCCATGACATTCTAAAAAGGTTTCAAAACTATGAAATTTCCCCTTTGGGTTTGGGCTGCGTGGTCTGACAAAAATTTGGGATTAGTTTCCTCAAAAAAGGTGGGAAACACCTAATATTGCAGGTTGCACAAACCACAGGTTATAGCATAGAACACCAAACAAATTACTTTGAAATCACCTGCTTGGCAGCCTGCATATGTCCTCATGCAGTACAAAAATTATGATCACATTTATACAAACCCTTTGTTTGCCACTGTGTTATGTCCAGTGTTATTTGTGGATAAAAATAGACTCCGTAGCCTCAGGGAGAGGATGGAACCCAAAGTTGAGGCTCTCCTCAATGCAAAACATATATTATTATTAAAAATGGGCGAATCAATTCTAACGAAGTGGACTTCATTTAGAATTTCAGGAAAACTTTGATTCTGCACGAAATAGAAGTTTGGGGTAATCGCGGAAAAAATTGTTTTGTTTGCAAAAAGGGCCAAAGACATGGCTGACAGGGGGAAGGAATCTGGGAGGAAGAAAGGAAATCCAAAGACATGTGCAACATCAACCCCAATCAGGGGACGGTATGTTTTCTGTGAGTCACACCCTATAAGTACGGACGCCATGCTCGTCCCCCCACCCCGCTCTCCTTCGCCCTACTAAGCGGCTGTCAGGAGCAGCAGAGATCTCCCCAAAAAGGAAATTGCTTTTAACAGCAAATTGAGGAGGGGGGGGGGATTTGGGACTGTTTTTTGGACTGCTCCTCTTCTGTTACATTTTGATTCAGTTTTGGGGTATTGAAATTCAAGTCTAGGGTGGGTAAAAAAAAAAAAAAATTTTGCCCCAATAAAATTTTAAATTTCCATCTGGTCTTTCTGGGCGCATTAAATATCCGGGTTTTAAAGGGGTTTTTCAGGGGTTTTTACACACAAAAATTTTTCCCGGGTGATTTCGGAGCGAAATTTTAATTTTAAAGGGGTTTAAATTTAAGCGGTTTTGCTTTTAGTTTTAGTAAATCACAGTGTTTTTAAACGCCCATACGATACATTTTTCCTGGTTATTTTTTGGGGAGCAATTTAAAATCAAGGTTAAATTAGCGTGTTTTGTGCTATTATATTCATTAGAAAATACACAGTGTTTTTAAACACTACATACCAGAAAATTTTCCCTGGTGATTTCTGGAGCGCAATTTATATCCAAGGGTTAATTAAGCGCGTTTGTGCTTTTATACTCAGTAAAATACACAGTGTTTTTCTATACCACAGATGACTAAATTATCTCTGCTCATTTCTGGAGTGCATTTTATATCTAGGGGTTACCCCAACCCTGTAGTGGGATCTTTGGAGTCCCAAGTATAGGGTTTGTAATTGTCAAATACAGAATTATCTTCATTAAACAGAGGCTGTACATTTTTTAACAAACACAGTATGTCAGACAAGAGGTGACAGGCTCTTCACATGCAGTGGCAGTGGCACAACATTCCTGGAGGCAGCACAGTTCCGCATCACAGTAAGGACGTCACAGCGGGGTAACTCAGTGAGGCCAGAACTTCCGGTGTCCCAGTAGCCGGCCTGTGTTGATCAGCTACCCAAGGGTTCTTGATATGGTTTTAATAGGTCATCAACTTCATCCCAGATAAAATCTGAAACCAACAGTCGGTTGGTTCGTCAGAAACAACTCTTAGATTGGCATGGCCTGTGAACAGGTCAGCGCCCCACACTGTCCTAACCCCGCCTCTGTCCCGTTTGGGTCCCCTCAGCAGCAGCCAGAGAACTAGTATGTGTCTGGGCTTAAGCGCCACCATACAGCGAGGACGAACAATTTGAGACAGTCAAGCAGCTAGTTTGCAACGAAGAGGTGGGGCAGACATCCCTGCTTCTTGCAGTATGATGAGGAGAGTGGCAAGGGAGAGGTTTTTTGGTGAGCGGTCCAGCCTCTGCATACCAAGACCTTGGAGGCGGACAGCAGTTGATGATCAAACACCTCAATGAAGTATTAACGAGGTGGTTATGGAATCCAGTTTCTTACTGCGTTACACCAGTTTGTTCATAATGCAATGCAAATTTCCTTTCTCTGTTTCATAGAGTCGTTCCACACAAAGGAGGCTGGAATTCCCCAACGTTTGGAAAATGTCAACATATCCGCCTATGATGGGAAGGCCGGTCAGGCCGCTGGAGCTTAAGGAGGGTGTGCTTGGAGTTGTATAATGGCTGAAGTGCAGCAAAGTTTTTCGCCTGGCCAATTTTAGAATGTCTTGCAGATGGGTGATGAACTTGAACAACCAATATGAACATATATCCATGCAAGAGCATGGCTCAGCCCTCCTCCTACGCAGCGTGGATCACCATATTCTTCCACTAGTCTGTCACAATGGTCTAATTTTCAGTTGTCGCCTGAGAAAGCCTCAAAACAATGTCATCTTGCATGAAACCCAGATCATTTCCCCCCATTGCGACTTCTTTCGCCCAGGGTATACTCCTGTCCACATGAAGTCATCAAAAATCGTTAATGGGGGCCTTTCTTCTGTTCATCAAATTCCCCCCTTGGTTCATAAATTTCCCCCTGTTAATAAATTTATTCTTGATCATTCAATTTCCCCTGTTCAAAAATTACCCCCTGTTAATATATTAATTCCTGCTCATCAATTTCCCCCTGTTCATAAATTACCCCTGTTAAAATATTTATTCCTGTACATCAATTTCCCCCCTATTCATCAGTTTCCGTCTGCCCGTGTACCCGACCTTTTCTGGCTAATGTTAACTGACCTGAATCTCAACCGCGCCGCCCTGACCTCTTGGCCTGACACCTTGACTACAAAGTTCGTGCTTTAACGATTCGGTACCTTCGCTGGCGCCTCTGCTCTGCCACCACAATCTAATCGGCGCCAGGGTACGACCTGGTAGACTCTGCCGCAGAAAACACCATTCCTGTCATGCGGTGGTCCCGGAGAGCCACTACCCGTGTTGTTTACAATCACAGAATTGAATGCCAAGTTTCCTGGCCATTTCTTTGAATAAGCCAGAGTCCAGCCACTTAAAAAGGGAGGGACATCAGTAACCCAACCAACTTGGACAGAGCACCGGTCATCTTCTTTCTGCACTTATGGATGGCTAGACACAAACTGCTGTCTCTTGGCAATCGTCACAGCGACTGACTTGCTGCACCATGAGAGCCGAGCGAGCAGGAGTAACTGGACCGGTAGAATGATGTAAAAGACTGAGAGTTGTCTTCGGCAGAGGTGGGTGAAGCCCTTGACTGCCTTGAATGGGGGTATGGCACTGGGTGCTTCAGCAGTAGGGACAGGATCCGACCACCACCATTTGAAACAACGTAATGGTGTGAACACTGCATGATGTAGATTGCACGGCCTGTGGTGCAATGTTAGGTACCCAGTCACGCTTTACTTTCTGCCCACATATTCCTACATATATTTTGTAGCTCCTCATGGTGTCTCGTAAAAAAACTGGCACACCGCCGAGTAGGTGATTCTACCACCAAAGCTCCGCACTGACTGACTGTTACCACCGCTGACCCGGTGAGCCCCTGGGCCGCTACTTTCTGGGGCCTGCAAAGTGAGTGGTCTAAATCATGGCCGTGGGCTCCCAACCTCTGCACTGCACCTACCCTGCGACCCCGGCCACACTACCGACTTACGGGGCTCGCGCCACTGCCCTGACCATGCAAGCTGCCGCTCTCTTCTCCCAATGAAAAATGATTGCCCTGTGTACACTGTTGGTCTGGGTCCAGCTGATAGCAATCACATGGCTTTCAAAACCCCCAGTAAAGCTGATGACACCCAACTTTACATCTCCGGCCAGACATTAACTCACTACTGTCCAAGTTCCCAGATTGTCCTGTCTCCAAATGCTTCTTCTACTCCACCCGTCTCCTAAAACTTAATGTAGAGAAAACGGAATGCTTCCAGGGCCGGGACAATGGGTAGTCGAGGGTAGGCGGCCGCGTAGGGTGCCACTTCATCCCAGGGAGAAAAGGGGGCACATGGAGGCATGGAGTGGGCTGAATTTTCCATTTGTGAGGCACGTTATGCCTTGTTTAATTAGGGCACATTAACTTGTCCCAGCCCTGCTTGCTTCACCTGGCTCCCAAGTGCAATCGGCTACATCAATTAGTGTTTGCCTGTCACCGCCGTCCACCTCAACGGTGTCGCTGTACAAAGCCTGACCACTCACAACTAGTGATGAGCGATTGTGTCAACTACCGTTATCGATTCGATAGTCGATATCTGCAATTATCATGACGATATCCGATAGTCGATAACAGATTATCGCCGATGACCATTAAATTCTATGGGAGAGGAACAACACCTTCATTCTTACACCCAAACAGGGGTGGAGAAGATTTAATTAACATCCACAACAGTAAACTGGATACGTGCTACATCTTAGGCAAGACAATTAGGCAAAAGAGTCACAGAAAAAACTGACAGACTATTCACTATCCTGTCTTGTACCACAGCATGACCCTTAAACCTGCATGATCCACAAATTAAAAAGTGTCAGAAGGCAGTATTACTTGAACCATCATTTTAGTTGAACTGGACATTGACTATCCCTGTCCTGGAACGCAGCATGACCCTTAAATCTGCATGACCCACAGATTAAAAAGTGCCGGAAAAAGGAGTCTTTGAACCACCATTTTTTTTTTTTTTGCACCAATGAAATACACCAACACTACACTAGAAAATTTCTGTATCCAAATTTAAGTACAAGGTGGCTCTTTGAAAAAAACTGGGCCGCAAAACGTGCAATACAGCTATTTAAAAATTATACGCATAACAAAAGCTGCTATCTTTCACCAAATAAATAAACTAACAGATACTACAAAATTTATGTATGAAAATTTAAGTACAAGGTGGCTCTTTGAAAAATACTGGGCCGCACCACGTGCAATACAGCTATTTAAAAGTTATACGGATAACAAAAGGGGGTTTTTGCACCAAAGAAATACACCAACAGTTACTACAAAACTTCTGTATCCAAATTTAAGTACAAGGTGGCTCTTTGAGCAAAACTGGGCCGCACCACGTGCAATACAGCTATTTAAAAGTTATATGGATAACAAAAGGAGGTTTTTGCACCAATGTAATACACCAACAGTTACTAGATCATTTCTGTATCCAAATTTAAGTACAAGGTGGCTCTTTGAACAAAACTGGGCCGCACCAAAGTGCAATACAGCTATTTAAAAGTTATACGGATAACAAAAGGTGGTTTTTGCACCAATGAAATACACCAACAGTTACTAGAAAATTTCTGTATCCAAATTTAAGTACAAGGTGGCTCTTTGAAAAAAACTGGGCCGCACCATGTGCAATACAGCTATTTTAAAGGTAAATGGATAACAAAAGGAGGTTTTTGCACCAATGAAATACACCAACAGTTACTACAAAATTTCTGTATCCAAATTTAATTACAAGGTGGCTCTTTGAAAAAAACTGGAACGCACAAAATAAAAGGTATAATTTCACCTCAGGTGCGAGGTGTGCTGGTCAAAAAGTGGTAAAAAAAGGCCATTTCAATGCAGGTTCAAAGCAGAGTCTGGGCTGCACAATATGTACCCTCCTTTCAAAAGCCTGTCTGTCTGTCTGTCTGTCCGCCCCCCCACCCCGACCTTCCCCCCCGCGGCTGGACATACTTCTTTAAAAGTCTGTGTCTAACTTAATAAGAACTGAAATTCTCTAATCTACCTATATTCTAATGTTCACATCTAAAAGCATAGTTGTCTGTATGAATAAAGATAAGAACTGTGTCTCTGAGCTGAGCTGTATTGAGAGACATGCAGCAGACGTCTTGCTCTAATGTTAGACACTGAAAGACTGCTGAACAGGAAACCCTGCTCTATGCAAAACGAGGTCATTTCGATTTTTCCAGCCAATGACAACCATACACATCACAGTCATGATGTCGCACACGCAGCTCACCCTGCTCTATGCTCTAAGCTGATTTGCTGGCCGCCAAAATGACAGGAAACACTGAAAATGGCGCGATAGTTATAGATTATCTGTAAGATTGTCACCTAAAATATTGCGTGATCGGAAATTTCCGATCAGCCTAAAAATCGTGCCGATTTCAACTTTGTCGATTATAATCGCTCATCCCTACTCACAACATAACCCCCCCCCCAGTGCAACTCGACTCATCACGATTTGCCCGCTGCTGAAAGAAGCAGCGGATGTCTTCCCCACCACTTTGCTGCCCTCTGTCCTCATATATTTTGTCCTCACTGTAGTGAGGAGGCCACAGCACATAGTAGTTCTCTGGCTGTGGGAAGCGAACAGGACAGAGGTGGGTCGAGGACAGGTGAGAGCCCCTCACCTGCTCCCGGGCCATGCCAACGAGGGGTTGTGTGAGACAAACCCACCGACTTTTGGCTGGGGTTGTCAGATGTCATCTGGGAGAAAGTGTATGACCTGGTGTGTGGTCAACACATGGCCGCTAGATGACACCGGATGCTGTGGCCTCGCACGGTGACTCCCGCTGTGACGTCCCCTTACTGTGCTGCGCTCTGTGGCGGCTCCAGGAACCTATTGTTGTGTTCTTTGACTCTATGGTAGGATCTTAGCCCTCAGCTTGTTTTTTTCCAGCTGTCGCTGCCATGACATTATCAGGCTGCGTTCCCGCTTCAGTTATGTGATCAGTTTTGCCTCCGTAAGTGCCCATGGAATTTTAGAGTGAAGCGATTCTAAGAGCGGTGGCTATCATGTGAGTTTCATACTAAAACACAGCATTGTATGAAGACCAAACCATGCTCCCTATGCATATTTAAGCATGGCACAATGTTCTACAACACCCTACAGGCTCTCTGCAGCCAGGAAATAGCTGTTTTTTAACGCAGTTCGTCTCAAATTAATTCGGGGCGAAAATAATTTTGTCAGAAAATTCGGCAAAGTCGGCACCGAATTTTTGAGAAATTCGCCCATCTCTAATTATTTTCTACTTCTTTTCCTGGACACACAACTGTGGTAAATGTGTCTTCACTATGGGCGGCATGTATGAAAGGGTCAGCCCCATTCGCTACATTTTTAAATGGCGCACTTGCCATTATCAGGCGCATTACAGGGCGCCTTTGACACATTGTAATACGCCCGATCTCGTGGGCCGTTCGGGAGGCAGGGCGCACTAGAACTAGATTTATAGTTTCACTATGGAATTTCTAGGTGCATTACAGCTGGAACAGGTAGAGCTTTTTCACAGTGGTATACCTGAGCTAGAAATGTCGTGCAAGCGCTACAATGCGCCTGATTTATGACCCGCAGTAGAGCGGGTTTATAAATCAGGCACATTCTAGATTAATATTATGCACATGAAATGTGGCGTTTAAATGCCAAATTTCATACATGTCGCCTTATGTGATGATACTGGACACTGTATGTTGTGCTGAAGGTAATTGATTTTTTAGAAGCAATCTCATTCTTTCTATTCTTAATCCTTTCTTCCATTAACCAGGTCCGTGACATGCTTTTCATCTTATTACTAACCCTTTCTAACGTCCATTTTGGATACTTGCGTAAATGTAAGCGCTGACACATCTTACTCTGTTGAATATTAAATTTCTCCCTAGAAGAAGTGCTAATTAATTCTCCCAGAGGGATATTATAAGTTACATGATGAGGATGGTATGATGTGACTAATAAAGTACAGTTACAGAAAGTATTTTTTTATTGTAGGGAGAAACTATGATACCTTTGTTTTTTTTTCTCCTGTAAGTTTCACGTCTAAAAAATTAACTGTTGTTTGCTGCCATTCATAAGTGAATTGTAAATTCATGGCATTCTTATTAATGTATTCTCCAATTATTATTATTTTTTTTTTTTGCCATATCTGTGGTACCCCTTCCCCCCCACAAACACCATTAGCAGGTCATCTAAATATCGATCACACCAACTAAGGTAGGGTGCTAAAGGATGATCATCTATGAACAAGAATTCCTCATCCCATGTGGACATACAGTATACTTATTTGCATGGGGTGGGGAAACTAGTTGCCGTTGAAGGAAAAATATTGTGCTGGAGAAAAACTCCACTTCCATGATCAAAAACTCATTGATAACCTGACTTTAAGTTCTGTATTTATACAAGAAGCTTTTGAAATATTTGATGTCCAAGTGGTGAGGAATAGAAGGGTATAATCCCACAATGTCTCAGGATAACAAGAAGAACCTTCCTCCCAAGTTGTCCACAACATGACAGAAACCAGATTTTTAGTGTCACATATTGAACCTGGGATTTGACAAACCAAAGGTTGGAATAGATTTTCGATCCTTGGTTTCTCAATACATTTGGAGGCTTTCACTTCAAGCCTGTCCGTTCAAAACAAAGGTTTTACATTATGGGTTGAACTGATATCATACTCTTGCTGGAATCTGTTGTTTGAATTTTTGCCGTGCTTCCCATGGTTTTGTTACCATCAGGATTTTCTGTTGTGTGATCTGCTTGTATATTGTCTTCAGTAATTTAACTGGAATGATTAAGAAGCTTTATTTATGTTTATAATGATAATTATTAGAGATGGGCAAATTTCTCAAAAATTCGATTCGCCGACTTCGCCGAATTTTCCGACAAAATTAGTTTCGGTCCGAATTGCTTCAGGACGAATCGCATTAAAAAACAGCTATTTCCAGGCTGCACAGAGCCTGGTTGCTGTAGAACGTTGTGCCTTGCTTAAAAATGCAGAGCCATTAGTTCTCTGAACAGTGCAGAGTCCACCATTTGGAAAGGGAGGGACTGCAGTATCAACAACTTGGAAAGGGGAAACGGTCCCCTTTTCTGAAACCTTAGGATGGTTGATGCTACTGTTGCTCTTTGAAAATCGTTCGTTAAAAGCTGCTGGCGCCATGAGTAGCGGGGACATGGCCCGGGGGACCGGGAGATGATGGCAAAGGAAACAGCTCCTCTGCAGAGGTGGTGGAGCCTTGACTACTGAATGCAGCTGCCAGGGGCACTGCTGCTGGGGGGCGGCGGATGGACCACCACTTTGAGCCACGTTTTCCCCGGGCCACCGGTGGTGACGCTGCATTTTTTGACGCAGGGCCGTGGTGCCAACTTAGCTCCCTGGCCACGTTTCCCCTCCAAAGCCCCTTTGCCCTACTTTTTAAAACCTGCGAAGGGGGTTTTCTCCCCCTGGCCGCTTGGCTCCGCCCTCATACTGCGCTACCCTGCTGACTCAGGGCCAAAAAACCCCACTTGCTGGCTGCCCCCGCTGCCTGACGTGCAAGCTGACACCCTTTTCTTGCGATGATAACCCCTTGTTCCCCCTGGCCCCCAAAGTGGGGTGGGGTAATCATCATCTTTTTGGGTTTTTTCATCTCATGTGCCTCATCATCTTTTTTGGTATGCAGAGGCTGCCCCCCTCACAACATGACCCCCATGCCCTCTCCACATCTATACTTTCGCCTACTGAAAGAATCGGGGGATATTGGCCCCTTTTCTTGCTCCAGTGCTGTTACGCTCTCCTCTAATTGTTCACCTCGCTGTATATGGCGTGAGCCCAGACCACATGTAGATCTCGGGTGGGGGAAACCCGGGGAAGGGACAAGAGGGGTTGGGGGACGGGAAAAGGGCCGCTGACCCCCCCGGCCAGCCAACAAAGGGGTTTGTGTCTGACGTTCCCACTGACTCTTGGGCGGGGGTTGTCAATTATCTGGGAGGAAGTGGATGCCTAGAAATCAACAAAAACCCATTGGGTTGCTGAACAAAAGGGGCCGCTAGATACCCCGGCAGTTCTGGCTTCCCCGAGGACCCCTGCTCGATCCCCTTGCTTTGCTGCAAAACCTGTGCCTGCTCCAGGAATGTTTTTCCCACTGCCACTCGATGTAAAAGGGCCTGCCACCTCTCTTTGACATATTGTTTGTTCTAAAATGACGACTCTGTTTAATGAAGATATCTGCATATATAAATACACACCCTGTATTTGATCCCAAATGAAAACCCCCTAACAACTTGGGGAACCCTTGGATATAAATTGCACTCCACAAATGGCCAAAAAAATGCTTGATGTGCCGTTTAAAAACACTGTTATTTTTCTGAAAATAAAAGCACAAAAAGGCTTAAATGGTTTGTCTCATTTCAAAGATTGGGTTTTTTTTAAAAGACTTTAAAAAACAACGCTTTGCAATATAGTTCCTTACAAATGTCCTACTGATTTGAGCTATCCCTGTTAGTGTGTAAAACACTTCTCAAAACTCTATAGCAGGGGGCCTGTTGATTTTATCCACTGGGTGTCAGGGTTATGACTCATCACCTTCGAATACAGGTTGGACAGAGAGCCCCTCCCGCACAGAATGATTTTTTGTATGGAGGGGGTTGGAGGGGGCCCGGGTTCTTTTGGGGGCTGCCGGATTACCCGGGGTTGCCCCTTCCTCCCTTTTTCTACACGATTGAGAGGCAGAGGTGAGGTGATCAATGATGTACAGCAGTGACCCTGTGTGTTACTATAACAAGATTGCTGTGGGGCTGTGACTAACTAAAAAAAGACAGGCGGCATGTGAACCCTTCATGCTCTCGTTTTAGTACACATCCTTAGTTAGTAACACTTCCCCACTGCCCGTGGTCGTTTACATGTCTGTTTGTTGCTGGGGATGTGGAGATTTGTAGCTCACAGGGGGTATAGGAACATTTTTCATCCCCCCGCTCTGCTTTACAATCACCCGCTTACAACCCCTCTGCTGTCTGGGAGCTACAAAACAGCTGACTAGAGCAAGAGCCTGCACAGACCAGGCAGGGACACACAGGGGTTAACCCTGGGAGCAAAACCCCCCTTTTCTCCCCCCCCCCCCCTGCGTTAAAGAGTTACAGAGGGGACTTCTGTGTGTGGGGGAGGGGGGAAAGAAGGGGAAGGGGAAAGGCAGACAAGAAGCACGCCCCCCAATCAAAATCCTTTTTCTCCTTTGCCTTTGAAGAAGGCGAAGCTTTAATGAGACAACCCTTTAATTAAACCCCAATATAATTAGCTACAGAATTTCTTCTTTTTCGGGGTAAAAAAACTTTCTTTTACTGAGTACAACGCAAAAAATACTTGTTAACCCTTTGGAGTAAATTGTCAAAAAAAATTGCTGCCAAAAAAAACCCTTTGTAGGGGTTTAAAACGGTGTGTATTTTACGGGAAAAAACAACAGAAAAATCGTATTAACCTTTGGATATGAATTTCTACACCCAAAATTTTCTTCTTGGGGTGAAAAACAAAATTTTCTTTTTCTGATACAAAAAATGCAGAAAAAAATTTTTTAACCCCTTTGGGTTAAATTGCGCAAACAAAATGTGTACCAACAATTACCCCTTTGTTGCGTTTTAAAACGGCATTAGAGATGGGGGAATTTCTCAAAATTGTTTCGGTTTACTTCGCCGAATTTTTGAAAAAATTCGTTTTGGTCCGAATTACTTCGCACGAAACACTTAAAAAAACATATTTCCAGGGGCCCGACCGCAGGGTGCTGTAAAACGTTGTGCCCTCTTAAAAATGCAGAAGGGTTGGTTTGGTTTCATACAAGTTGTTTTTAGATGACAAACCACAGTGCGCCGCTTAAATGCTTCACAAAAAAAATGCCCGGGGCATTAGGGGGGCAAAACGGACCAAAAAAACTGAAGCGGGAAAACGTGCCGAAAAAGTCATGGCAGAAAAGCTGGAAAAAAACAAACGAGAGCTCATGGCAACTTAGTGAAGGTGTGGGGGTGACGGCGGGAAAGCCACAGCACATGAGGTCAGACAGGGGCAAAATGAATTCTGGAAGGGGCAAAAAAGTACCGGGCCGCGAGTGGAAAAAAAGACACAGTGTGGAGGTCACGGTGGCAGCAGCGAGGTCAGGCAGGGGCACAAGCAAATTCTGGAGGGCAAAAAAGGATAGGCCAAAAGTTTTAATGCACAGTGTGGAGGGCACGGCAGGGGGCAACAGCAGCAGCATGGGTCAACGGGGCACAATGACACGTGTGGAGGGCAGGGCAGCCCCAACATCAGCACATAGGTCAGACAGTGGCAAATGAAAAATTTATGGGGTGGGCAAAAACGGGGAAAAAGGCCACGTGTGGGGGGACGGCAGCAGCCACTGCAGCGCATATCAAACATTTCAAAAATGACACATGTGGGGGCACACAGAGTCACACCCATGGGGTCAGAAGGGCACAATGACTTCTGCGGGTTGGAAAAATATATTAGGCCACAGAGCGGCACAATGACTGAGACGGGGTCACGGGGGGCAGCACTGGGGTCAGGCAGGACAATGCCAGGAGTGGAGGTGATGACAGGAAAACAGCATAGGTCAGAGAGGGGCAAAATACATTCTGGAGGGGGCAAAACAGTAACAGGCCGCGAGGGCACAATGAACAGGTGGTGTCACGGCAACAGCAACAGCAGCACGCATGAGCAAAATGGCACAATGACAAGTTTGAGGTGGGTGGCAAACCACCCCTGGTAAAGACGGGGGTTTGGGCAGAGGGAGAAACATCGCAGATGTGGGGCATCAGGCGGGTGGCGCTCAGAATAGGGGGCTGGGCGGGGTATTTTAAACCCCGACGACGCCAAAGGCATTGGTGTGTGAAATCCGGCCGATCCACGCCTGATTATCTTGACAAATCAGCCTTCAACATTTCCGGGGACAAGCGGGTTCCCGGGGGGTAACGATCCCCCCCCGGCACTGAACACCCGCCGATGCCCCATACGGACGGGGGGACAGCTTCTCCCTAAAACTCGGCAATTTTTTGGGGCCACAACCCATTTGGGCCCCAGTAGTCCCGCGGATCTTCTAACGGGGGTGGCAGAGTCTGTCCAAGTAGGCACAACCTGTTGGTTCAGGGAATGCTCCATTCCTGCTGCTGCTGGGCTGCCCCCCACTGGGCCCGGGGAAAGGAAAAGCGTCATTAGTGACCCTACTTAGGTTACTGCTGATGGAGCGGGTACTGCCTTACCCCCCCCCTTTCCCCCCAGCAGCCGCGGCAGAAGTACCGTGAGCCTGAGGAACCCCCGGGTCCAACTTCAGAGGAGGACGATGCCGCACTTAGGCAGCGGCCAACTAAATTACGGAGTTTTCCCTATAGTATTTGAGTTTGTCTTTCCCTTAAATAGCTGGGAAAAAGGCTCCCTTTTTACCTAGCGAGGGCCCAATAGGTGAGAGCAGAAGTCACCTCTGCGGATGTGACTATTCGGCTGTCACTAGCCAGGCAAATAAGCTGCTGCGGGAAAACGCAAAGTGACTCCGAGGGGCTCCCGCCTCCATTTCCATGTTACCCCCAGGGTGCTTGGGAGTCACCCCTGTCTTCCTCATCCCACCCACCCCCTCCCTGCTCCTGCTCCTCCCCCTTTTGTCACCGGGGTGAAAATCCCCTCTTTCACCAGACAATGCTTCCTCCAAATGTCTCCCCCTCCCCCTCCTCCTTTTCAGCCCCCCGACTCTGTGGCCACAGATGTAGTCGCCACATCTCCGCCCCCCTGCCCAGACAATTTTTCGCATCTTTTCCGGGACTAAACAGTGGAATGACGTTATTCATCCCGTATTTCCTGGCGACTGACAAAAAAACGGGCCTCCTCGAATGGCCTAAACAAAGGGGCAGGTGTCACGTGAGCTGCCACTGGCGACTCAAGTTACACAGGGGAGTACTTCTGTCTGCCGGGACATCAAAAAATCGTTAATGGCCTTTCTCTGTTATACGTCGGCCCAAACAGGCGGGCTGGAATTCCAGCGGGGGGGAAACATCGCATATCAAGCGGTTGGGGGGGGCCGGGGTTGGGGGGGGGGGGGGGGGGGGGGCTGCAACTCGGGGGGGTTTTCCCGCTTTGTACGAATGGATAAAGTGCATGCCATTTTTTCCTGCCATTTTCAGAATGTTCTGAGATCGGTGGAAAGATTCAGGAACCTTTTTAAAAAAGATTGAACACGTGCGCCATCAGGGCGCATGGCCCATCCCCCTCGGTGCAGCGGGACACCTGTTCCCCATTGCCGTCACCATTTCCGTTTGCATTGGCGCGGAGAAAGCCAACATCGATTTCTTGCTGCTGCCGGGAAAATTTCCCCCCCTGGTGATTTCGTTCGCCGGGCAAGCTGGGTGTAGAAACTGCGTGACACCCGCTGTCCCCTACACATGGGGTATGAGGGAGCAGTACTTTGGGGCTGAGATGGTGGAGGAGGGGGGAGGGGACTTTGGAGCAGGAGCAGAGTTTGAAACGGGGAGGAGAAAAGCGGCGTCCTGTCCAAGTTGTTGGGTGCCTGGGCAAAGCACATTCCCCCAGTGGGCCGTAAAGGAAATGTACTGGCCTGCCGTGTTACACCTCCAGATTTCCCGCTGCGTGTCCTTGGAACAAACCGATAAGCTCAAGGACTGACCCATTTTTTCTGTTCTACATTTAAAAGGCTGGTACGCCTTTTTGGAAAAAAAATTACGGTTTGGAACCCCCTCCGGCTCGCACAAGCCATTTTCCTAATGGTGCAGGTCCACCATTTGGAAGGGGGACTGCATTTCCAAAAACTTGGACAGAGCACTCAGCTGCTGCACCTTAGGTGGGTTGGACGCATATGTTGCTCTTTACAAGCCCCCTCTGAACGACTCTGGCGCCAGAGTAGCAGGGCAGGCACTGGACCGGAGAGGATGTCAAAAAGAAAAAGCTGCCCCTGCAGAGGTGGTGGGGCCTTGACTGCTGAGCGGCAGGATGGACCACCACATCTGAGCCCGTTTTTTCCAGGGGCCACCGGATGGTGACGCCATTGTTTTACGAAGGGCCGTTTTGCCAAATTTGCTCCTGCCAGCTTCACTTTTTGCCCCCAGATTCACATTCCCATATCGGGTCCCCCGGTGTCTTAGCAAAAAACTGCCCCACCCCGCCCAGTACTGATTTTACCGCCAACGCCCGCACTAGTGACTACTGCCCGCTTTACCTAAAATTTACCCCCGTGCCGCTACGTCTTGGACCGCAAGGGTTTTCTACCCCTGGCCGCTTGTCCCCGACCTCACAATGCTCTACCCTGCTGAACACGGGCCACACAAACCCCCTTGCTGGGTCGCCGTGCTGACCGCAAGCGACGCCCCCTTTTTCCCCACGATATAAGCCCTTGCTTACCCGGACCCAAGGCGGTGGCTACATCATCATCTATTTGTGTTTCATGTCATACTGCCCCATCACCCCCTTGGGAAGCCCAGGCTGACCTCTCACCACTACCTCCCATGCCCCTTCCCCATCTATACTTTGCCCCTACTGCAAAACTGGGGGTATTGGCCCATTTCTTCGCTGCCAAGTACTGCTGAGCCCTCCCTCAAATTGTTCATCCCGCTAATAGTGGCGTGAGCCCCGACCACATTAGATCCCCGGTGAGGGGGAATGGGTGGGGCAGAGGCGGGTGAGGGCATTTAGGGCCCCTGACCCGCTCCCGGGCCATGCCAACTAAATGTTTTTGAGGTTCCCCCCGACTCTTGCTGGGGGTTTTCAGATGTCATTTTGGGAGGAAGAGGATAACTAGTCAACCAAACAAAAACCCTGGGTTTCTGAACAACACACGGCCCCTAGATGACAGCGGGATTGTGCCCCCGAGTGACCCCCGTTTCGACGTCCCCCTTTCTGTGCTGCACCTGGGCCCGTTCAGAAATGTTTGTGCCACTGCCACCCCTTTTCAGGCCTGCCCCATTGCTGACATACTGTTTGTTCAAAATGTACGACACTGTTTTGATGAAGCTATCTGTATATATAAATATACACCCGTTTTTGACCCAAAGAACCCCAGAACAAGCTTGGGTAACCCTTGGAATAAATTGGCTCCACAAAGGCCAGAAAAATTTACTTGTATGTTCTTTACAAACACTGTGTGTTTTACTAAATGTAAAAGCACAAACAGGGTTAATTACCCTTCGCTTGTGAATTATGGGAACAAGAAAAATGTTTATTTTGGTGTTTGAAAAAGACGGTTTATTTTTGCAGCCCCCAGCCCCAAAAAAACGCTTAAAATTTAAACCCCTGGATGTAAATTCGCAAGAATTGAGCCCCCCAAACTATACTTTGTAGCGTGTTACAATGGCGTATTTTCTACGCCACACAACAAAGATAAATTGTAATAAAACCTTTTCTTGTAATTAGGTACCCAAAAAAAAAAAATAATTTGGCGTTGAAAAAAAGGTTTATTTTTGTCAGCACACCCGCAAAACAACGCTTAAATTTCCCCCGGAGTAAATTCGCAAAAGAATTGAGCCCCCACAAACAAATAGCTTGTACGTTTTACAATGGCGTTTTTTCTACCCACACAACAAGAGTAAAATTTAATTTAAACCTTTTTCTTTTTAATTAGGCTACCAAAAAAGAAATATATATTTTGGCGTTGAAAAAAAACGGTTTTTTTTGTCAGACACCCCCAAAACAACGCTTAATTAACCCTGGATTAAATTGCGAAAAAGAATTGGCACCAAAATGAAGTGGATTTGTATTTTAAAAACGCTGTTTCTTTAAATGAATACAACAGGAACTGGTTAGACCCTTGGTATTGAATGTATATGCCCATGTGACCACACTGGATTTTTTAGACCAATACCCCAAAAAATCAAAATAGAACATTCAGAAAAAAAGTTCTGAGACAAACTGGACACCCCACAAAAAAAACGCTGTTTAAAAAAACATTTTTAGAATGGCTTCACCCGCAGCAGCACCCCTTTCCCTGTCATACAGTCAGAGGAGTGTAGCTCCCACGGGCGCCGGGCTTAAAGTTCGGTGACGTCACAGAACCCCCCGGGGCTCTGATTGGGTTCATTCCCGCACAGTCTGCAGGTATGCCCTTCTTCCTCCCGAGTGCTTTCCCCATGTAAAGCCATGTGCTCCAGCCATTTTTTCAATGAAAACACACTTCGTTCCCGGAATCCCCCCAAAAATTCGATTTCGTTACGAACCCAATTTCCTGAAATTTTTAAACGAATTCCACTTCGTTAGAATCGATTGCCCCTTTTCTAAAAAGGCATTATTTTACGGAACCAAAAGAAAAACTCGTAAATTTCCTTCGGAATGAATTATGTTAAGGCAAAATTTCTTTTTTGGCGTTTAAAAACAAACCCTTTCTTTTACTGACCACAACAGCAAACAACGCTTTAATTTAACCCCCGGGTCTAAATTGCGCAAAAAAAATGAGCAACCAAAATTTTAATTTTTATTTGGATTTTGAAAACGCTTTGAAAACTGACAGATGCATTATAATTTTAGATGGGGGGAATTGATTTTAACGAAAGGGGGTTTTGTTTAGAACTTTAGGGAAAACGTGATTCTGAATGAAGTCGAAGTTTTGGGGGATTGCAACGAAGGTGTTTTTGATGATTAAAAAGGGTTTCGACACATGGGTTACATGGGGCAAAAAAGTCTGGGGAAAAAGGGGGAGCCTACATGACATGGGGCAGAGATTTAAACCAATCAGAGACTGGCGGATTCTGAGACGTCACCCATATATAATCCGGGGGCCATTCTCGCTCCTCACACTCCTTCACGTGCTGTGTAGGGAAAGTGCTGCCGCCGTGCGCCTATGATTTTCAACTAAAGAACTCACTTTTATACAGCAATTTTTTGGGTGTACAGTTTTCTCAAGACTGCTTCTCTACGTTCTAATTCTGATTTGGGGTATTGGAACTGAAGTCCATGTGTTCCAAAGAGCTGCATATACATTTAAAGCTATCTGCTCTTCTTGAGCACATTGAATATCCCCAAGGGGTTTTCTAAGCTTGTTTGGTTTTTTCAGTTAAAGAAACACTGTTTTACAAACCAAAAACCAGTTAATTTTTGGTTGCTCATTTATTTTTGCGCAATTTAGATCCAGGGGTTAATTAAGCGTTGTTCTGCTGTTGTGGACACTAAAAGAAACGTTCTTTTCACCGCCAAAGAAGAAATTTTGCCTGTAGCATAATTCATATCCGAAGGTTAATCCCAAGTTTTTCCGTTGTTGTGTTCTGTAAAAAACACGCCGTTTTAACATGCTGCAAAGCTGGTAATTGTTGGCAGCACATTTCTTTTGCGCAATTTACATCCAAGGGTTAACTAAGTATTTTTCTGCAGTTGTACTTAGCAAAAGAAACGTTCTTTTTCACCGCCAAAAAAAGAAATTTTGCCTGTAGCATAATTCATAACCGAAGGTTAATTACAAGTTTTTATGTTGTTGTGTTCCGTAAAATACACGCCGTTTTAACACGCTGCAAAGCTGGTAATTGTTGGCAGCACATTTCTTTTGTGCAATTTACATCCAAGGGTTAACTAAATATTTTTCTGCAGTTGCACTTAGAAGAAATTTTGCATGTAGCATAATTCATATGCGAAGGTAAATTAAGCCTGTTTGTGCTTTTATATTCAGTAAAATACACAGTGTTTTTAAACGGCATATACGAGTAAATTTTTCCTGCCCATTTGTGGAGCGCAATTTATATCCAAGGGTTACCCAAGTTTGTTAGTGGGTTCATTTGGAGTCAAATACAGGTTGTGTATTTATCATATACAGATATCTTCATCAAACAGTGTCTGTACATTTTAGAACAAAGAGTATGTCAGACAGAGAGGTGGCAAACACTTCACCTGTGAGTGGTAGTGGCACAAACTTCCATGGGGCAGGAGAGGTCGCAGCAAAGCAAGGGGACGTCGAAGCAGGGGGTCACTCGGTGAGGCCACAACTGCCGGTGTTATCTAGCGGCTGTGTGTTGTTCAGCAACCCAATGGTTCTTGATTGATTGACTAGGTCATCCACTTCCTCCTAGATGACATCTAACAACCCCAGCCAAGAGTCGGTGGGAACGTCAGACACAACCCTTAGTTGGCATGGCCCGGGAGCGGGTCAGCGGTCCTCACCTGTCCTCAACCCGCCTCTGTCCCATCCAGTTCCCTCAGCCAGAGATCTACTATGTGTTCTGGGCTCAGCGCCACTATATAGCGAGGATCAACAATTTGAGGAGGGCAGTCAGCAGCTACTTGGCAGCGAAGAAATGGGGCCAATATCCCCTGATTCTTGCAGTAGGCGGAAAAGTATAGATGTGGAGAGTAGCATGGGAGGTCATGTTGTGAGGGGTCAGCCTCTGCATACCAAGACCGGTGATGAGGACAGCAGTGACGATGAAACATAAATTTATGATGATGTAGCCGACCGCACTTGGGAGCCGGGTGAAGCAAGGGCTTCATCATCATCAGGAGAAGAGGGTGTCAGCTTGCGCGTCAGGCAGCGGCGCAGCCAGCAGGTGGGTTGTGTGGCCTTGAGTCAGCAGGGTAGCAGCAGTGTAAAGTCGGGAGCCAAGCAGCCATGGGGTGGAAAATCCGCTTCGCAGGTCCAAGAAAGTAGCGGCACAGGGGCTCAGCGAGGCAGCGGCGGCAGTAGTCACTCAGTGCGGAGCGTTGGTGGTAAAATCAGATACACGGCGGTGTGGCAGTTCTTTGCTAAGACAACGGAAGAGCCGAATATGGGTAAATGTAGAATCTGTGGGCAGAGAGTGAAGTGTGGCCAGGGAGCTAACGTTCAGTACACACAATATCTTAGCCACAAATTAATTCAATGTAATTAGTAGAGCCCAGTCTTTGCCTCAGTCAGGGAGCCTCCCAAATCTTCCCTCTTCAGCTCACAAACCATACAAACTAGAGGCTTTTCATGCAGTATTTAATATCAATCTTTAGACTCAAAGTTTCTATATATACATGCTGTAAATTTTCTGGACCATATGGTCCTGATACAGTCTATAGTTGTAGTTATAGTGAGAATATGGGCAATACTTAGCTGTAACTCAGCTTACGATGAAAATTTAGTTTCCAGTCCAACTAAAACTAAATTTTCATCGTAAGCTGAGTTACAGCTAAGTATTTCCCATATTCTCACTATAACTGTATCAGGACCATATGGTCCAGAAGATTAACAGCATGTGTATATAGAAACTTTGAGTCTAAAGATTGATATTAAATACTGCATGAAAAGCCTCTAGTTTGTATGGTCAGGGAGCTAACGTTGGCACCACGGCCCTACCTCAACACATGCAGCGTCATCATCCGGTGGCCTGGGAGAAACGTGGCTCAGATGTGGTGGTCCATCCTGCCGCCGCAGCAACAGCAGCAGTGCCCAATGGCACGCATGCCATTGCAGCCAGTCAAGGCTCCACCACCTCTGCAGAAGGGAGCTGTTTTCTCTTTGACACATCTCCCGGTCCAGATGCTCCTGCTCCTCGTTACTCATGGCGCCAGCAGTCGTTCAGCGAGGCGATTGCAAAGAGACAACAGTATGTGTCCAACCATCCTAAGGTGCAGAAGCTGACCGTGCTCCTGTCCAAGTTGTTGGTACTGCAGTCCCTCCCTTTCCAAATGGTGGACTCTGCACCGTTCAGAGAACTAATGGCTTGTGCCGAGCCGAGATGGAGAGTTCCAAGCCGTAATTCTTTTCCAAAAAGGCAGTACCAGCACTTCATAAATAGTAGAACAGAAGGTGGGCCAGTCCTTGAGTTAAATCGGTTTGTTCCAAGGTGCACAGCAGCACGGACGTCTGGAGCAATAACTACGGTCAGGGCCACACATGTCCTTTACGGCCCACTGGCTGAATGTACTTCCTGCCCAGGCACACCAACAACTTGGACAGGAGACGCCGTTTTCTCCTCCACGTTGTCAAACTGCGGCTCCTGCGCCAATGTCCACCTCCTCCTCCTCCTCCACCACCACATCATCTCAGCCTCCACAAGTACTGCTCCATCATACCACATGTGCAGGGCACAGCGGTGTCACGCAGTTCTACACCTGGCTTGCCTCGGAGAACGAAGTCACACAGGGGAGGAACTGCTCCGCGTCATGCAGCAAGATACCGATGTGTGGCTTTCTCCGCGCCAACTGCAAATCGGAACCATGGTGACGGACAATGGGAGGAACATGGTGTCCGCGCTGCACCAGGGAGGGATGGTCCATGCGCCCTGCATGGCGCACATGTTCAATCTGGTTGTGAAAAGGTTTCTGAAGTCTTCCCCCGATCTTCAGAAATTCTGAAAATGGCCAGAAAACTGTGTAAACACTTAAATCCTTCCTACAAAGCCATGAGCACCCTCCTCGAGTTTCAGCGCAGAACGGCCCCCCCAACAAACTCAAATTATGCGATGTTTCCACCCTTTGGGAAAATTCCAGCCTGCACATTTGAACGACTGTTTTAACAGAGAAAGGGCCCATTAATATTTTTTGATGATCCAAGCAGACAGGAGTACTCCCCTGTGTAACTCTGATTCAGCCAGTTGGCAGCTCTGTTGTGCACCTGCCGTTTGCTGAGGCCATTCGAGGGGCGACGTTATTTGCAGTCGCCAGGACTACGGGATAAAATAACGTCATTCCACTGCTTCATGTCTTGGAACAGATCTGAAAACTCGTCTGGGCGGGGGACTGGAGATGTGGGGACTACATTTTGGGCGGCCACATGAGTCCGTGGGACTGAACTGGAGGAGGAGGAGGGAGGAGGAGGGGGACATTGGAGCAGAAGCATTGCCCTTTTGAAATTAGGGGATTTTCTACCCAGGTGACAAGAGAGGAGGAGCAGGAGCAGCAGGAGAAGGTAGATGGAGATGAGGAATATGAGGCAGATGACCCGCAAGACCGTGGCAGTATACAGTGGAGATGGAGGCAGGGAGCCCCTCTGAGTCACTTGTGCAGATTGCCCACAGCATGCTGATTTGCCTGGCTAGTGACAGCCGGATTGTCACCATCCAGCAGAGGGATGACTTCTGGCTCTCCTACCGGTCCAAAATAGGAGCCTGTTTCCCAGCTGCTGAGAGGGAGGACAAACTCAAATACTATAAAGAAATCCTCCGTAGTCAGTTGGCCACTGCCTATGTGCGGGGGGTTCTTCAGGGCTCACGTACTACTGCAACGGCTGCCGGGGGAAGGTGGGGGGGTGGGTAGGAGCAGTACCAGCTCCATCAGCAGCAACCTAAGTCTGGAGTCACTGATGAGCAGCTTCCTTCACCCGCCTAGTGAGGAGGGCAGTTGCCAGCAGCAGCAGGACCTGGAGCAGCCTTGAACCAACAGGTGGTGGCCTACTTGGACAGCACTCTGCAACCCCAGTTAGAAGATCCACTAGACTACTGGGCAGCCAAACTGGATGTGTGGCCGCAACTTGCCGAGTTTGCGGTGGAGAAGCTGTCCTGCCCGGCCAGTAGTGTGGCATCAGAGCGCGTGTTCAGTGCGGCGGGGGCCATCGTTACCCCAAGGAGAATCCGCTCGTCCACGGGAAATGTGGAACGACTGACCTTTGTCAAGATGAATCAGGCGTGGATCGGCCAGGATTTCCACACACCAATGCCTTAGGCGTCAGATTACATCAGCCATGACGCTTCACCCAAACTTTAAGAAATGAGTCTGGATTCAAACTACCTGCCTCAACCACTATTCTGAATGCGACACCCGCCTGATGCCACACATCTGCTGGCAGTTTCTCCATCTGCCACCAACCATCTTTACCAGGGACTGGTATTGCCACCCACCTCCACACTCTGTCATTGTGCCACTCTCTGACCTCATTCTGCTGCTGCTGCTGTTGTTGCTCCTGCCGTCACCTCCACACTCTGTCATTGTGCCACTCTGTGGCCTACTCCTGTTCTGGCCACCTCCAGAATGTCATTGTGCCACTGTCTGACCTCATGCTGCTGCTGCTACTGCTGCCGTGACCTCCACACTCTGTCATTGTGCCACTCTGCCACTCTGTGGCCTACTCCTGTTTTTGCAACCTCCAGAATGTCATTGTGCCACTCTCTGACCTCATGCTGCTGCTGTTGCTGCTTCCGTGACCTACACACTCTGTCATTGTGCCACTGTCTGACCTTATGCTGCTGCTGTGGTTATTGCCGTGACCTACACACTCTTTCATTGTGCCACTGTCTGACCTCATGCTGCTGCTGTTCCTCCTGCTGTGACCTCCACACTGTGTCATTGTGCCACTCTGTGGCCTACTCCTGTTCTTGCCACCTCCAGAATTTGTCATTGTGCCACTGTCTGACCTCATGCTGCTGCTGTTGCTCCTACCGTGCACTCCACACTCTGTCATTGTGCCACTCTGTAGCCTACTCCTGTTTGTGCCACATCCAGAATGTCATTGTGCCACTCTCTGACCTAATGCTGCTGCTGTGGCGGCTGCCGTGACCTACACATTCTGTCACTGTGCCACTGTCTGACCTCATGCTGCTGTTGCTGCTCCTGCCGTGACGTCCACAGTTTGTCATTGTGCCACTCTGTGTCCTACTCCTGTTCTTGCCACCACCAGAATTTGTAATTGTGCAACAGTCTGACCTCATGCTGCTGCTGTGCGGGTGCCGTGACCTCCACACTCTGCCACTCGCAGGTGAAGAGCCTGCCACCTCTCTGTCTGACATACTGTTTGTTCTAAAATGTACAGACACTATTTGATGAAGATATCTGTACATGATAAATACACACCCTGTATTTGACTCCAAATGAACCCAGTAACAAGCTTGGTAACCCTTGGATATAAACTGCCTCCAAAAAAATGGGGAGGAAAAATTTACTTGTATGGCCCATTAAAAAACTCTGGGTTTTTTTTAATGAATATAAAAAACACAAAAAGGCTTAATTAAAACCCCGTATATAAATTATTCTTCAGAATTTCTTCCTTTTGGCGGTTTAAAAAAAAAGTTTTTTTTACTCAGTACAAAATGCAGAAACAACGCTTAATTTTAAACCCCCGGGTGTAAATTTTCGCAAAAGAATTGAGCACCACCCAAAAAACTAGCTTTGTAGCGGGGTTTTTAAAAATTTCGTGTTTTTTGCGGGTACACAAAAAGAGAAAAAATTGGTTTAAATTTAACCCCTTTTCTTTTTGAATTTTTGCTAAAAATAAAATTGTAAAATTAGGGGGTGAAAAAAGTTTTTTAAATTTTTTTCACCACACAGAAAAACCCCAAAACCCTTTGTTTTTAAACCCCCGGATTAAAAAATTTCGCAAAAAAAATTGACAGCCAAAAAAACTGCTAGCTTTTTGTAGCGTGGTTTTAAAAATTTCTGGTTTTTTTACGCTACACAACAAGAGAAAAAATTGTAATTTAACCCTTTTCTTGTGAAAAATTTTGGGTACAGGAAAATTTTAATTTTTTGGGCGGAAAAAGACGGTTTTTTTTTTTGTCACCACAGCAGAAAAACAACGCTTAAAAAAACCCCCGGATGTAAATTCCAAAAGAATTGACAGCCACAAAAATGCAAACTTTGTTTTCTTTTACAATTGCGTGTTTTTTTTTATCTATACAACAAAAAGAAAAAAAATTGGGAATTAACCATCGGGTTTTTAAATTTTGCACCGGAAAAATTTTTAATTTTGGGCGTGAAAAAAAACGGTTTTTTTGGAGTCACCACATCGAAAAAAAAACCTTTAAATTTAAACCCCCGGGTTTAAATTGCGCAAAAGAATTGAAACAGCCAGAACTACAAACTTTTTAGCGTGTTACTTGCGTTTTTTCTACGCTAAACAACAAAAGAAAAAAATTGTAATTAAAACCTTTGCTTTGGGGAATTAAAGGGAAAAGGAAAATTTTTATTTTTTGGCGGTGGGAAAAAAACGGTTTTTTTGGAGTCAAACCCAAAACCCGGGAAAAAAAACGCTTAATTTAAACCCCCGGATGGGAAAATTTCGCAAAAGAATTGAGCAGCCACAAAATACTGCTTTGGGAGCGTGTTACGATTGCTGTTTTTACCCACACAACAAGAAAAAATTGTAATTACCCTTTGCTTTTGAATTATGGTTTCAGGAAAATTGAAAATTTTTGGGGGTGAAAAAAAAACGGTTTAAAATTTTTTTAAAACCCCAGCAGAAAAAAAACGCTTAAAATTTAAACCCCCCAAAGTAAATTCCGCAAAAGAAAATTTAGCAGCCACAAAAAAACAACTTTGGACGTGTTACAATTGCGTGTTTTCTACGCTACACAACAAGAAAAAAAATTGTAATTAACCTTCGCTTGTGAATTATGGTACAGGAAAAATTGTAATTTTTTGGCGGTGAAAAAGAAAAGGTTTTTTTTTTTTCCCCCACGGGAGAAAAACAACAAATTAAAATTTTACCCCCGGGGGTTTAAATTTCCCCAAAAGAATTGACACCCCCAAACACTAGCTTTGTAGCCCTGTTACAAATTTCGGTTTTCCCACGCTACACAACAAGAGAAAAAAAAAAGTTTAAATTAAACCCTTTTTTTGTGAATTATGGTACAGGGGAAAAATTTTATTTTTTTTGGGGTGGAAAAAAAACCGGGTTTTTTTTTTGGGAGCACCACCCGGGAGAAAAACAACGCTTAATTAACCCCTGGATGTAAAAAATTTCGGAAAAGGGAAATTTAGCACCACAAACTGCTAGCTTTGTACTTTTTAAAATATTGCCCTGTTTTCACGCTACACAACAAGAGAAAAAATTGTTAAAATTTAAACCTTTTTCTTTGAAATTTTCCTACAGGAAAATTTTAATTTTTGGCGGTGAAAACGACGGTTTAATTTTTTTCACCACAGCACAAAAAAAAACATTAATTAAACCCAGGATGTAAATTGCGCAAAAAAATTGAGCACCAAAACTACTAGCTTTGTAGCATGTTACAATTGCGTGTTTTTTTACGCTACACAAAAAGAGAAAAAATTTTTAATTAAACCCTTTGCTTGTGAATTATGGGTTTTCAGGAAAAATTTTAATTTTTGGCGGTTTAAAAAGACGGTTTTTTTTTTTGTCACCAACACAAAAAAAAAACGATTTTAAATTTAAACCCCCGGATGTAAATTGGGCAAAAAAATTGAGCAGCCACAAACTACTAGCTTTGCAGCGTGTTTTCAATTGCGTGTTTTTCTACGCTACACCAAAAAGAGAAAAAAATGTAATTTTAAACCTTTTTTCTTGTGAATTAAGGCCCACAGGAAAATTTGGTATTTTTTGCAGTGAAAAAGACGGTTTCTTTGGGGTCAAACCCCAGCAGAAAAACAATGCTTAATTGGAAACCCCCGGAATGTAAATTTCACAAAAGAAATTTAGCACCAAAAAACCCACTAGCTTTGAAACGGTTACAATTGCTTTTTTCCACGCTACACAACAAGAGAAAAAATTGGTAATTTAAAACCCTTTTCTTGTGAATTAGCTACAGGAAAATTTTAATTTTTTTGGCGGTGAAAAAAGACGGTTTAAAATTTTTTCACCACACAGGGGAAAAACAACGATTAAATTAAACCCCCGGGTTTTTAAATTTTCGCAAAAGAATTGAAAAATCCACAAAATTTCTACTTTGGGATGTGTTACAATTACGTTTTTTTCTAAGCTACACAACAAGAGAAAAAAATGTTTAAATTTAAACCTTTTTTTTTGTGGTTATGCTATAGGGAAAAAATTTTAATTTTTTTGGCGGTGAAAAAGACTTTTTTTTTTTTTTGGGACAACAAAGGAAAAAACAAAAGCCTTAATTTAAACCCCGGAAAGAAATTTTCGCAAAAAAAATTGGAAAACAGCCACAAACTGCTAGCTTTGTAGGGTTACAATTGTGTGTTTTCTACGCCCACAAAAACAAAAAAAAAATTGTAAATTTTAAACCTTTTTCTTTTGAATTAAAGGTACAGGAAAAAAATTTTATTTTTTTGGCGTTTTAAAAAGACGGGTTTTTTGGAAATCCCCCACCCGAAAAAAAAACGCTTAATTTTAACCCCCCGGATTAAATTGCCAAAAAAATTAGGGAGCCACAAAATACTACATTAGCCTGTTTCAATTTTTCGTGTTTTTCTACGCTACCCCAACAAGAGAAAAAATTTTTAATTAAAACCTTTTCTTTTTTAATTATGCTACAGGGAAAAATTGGGGAACTTTTGGGGGTGGAAAAAAACGGTTTATTTTTTGTCACCACAGCAGAAAAACAAAGATTAATTAACCCCTGGAATGTAAATTTTCGCAAAAGAATTGAGGGAGCCACAAACTAACCCAGCTTTGTAGCGGGGTTACAATTCGTGTTTTCTACCTAAACAAAAAAGAAAAAATTTTTTTTAAATTAAACCCTTTGCTTGTGAATTAGGGACAGGAAAACTTTTATTTTTTTTGGGGGTGGGAAAAAAACGGTTTCCCTTGGGGGCACCAAAAGCAGAAAAAAAATGCTTTAAATTTAACCCCCGGATTAAATTTCGCAAAAGAATTTTTAGCAGCCACAAACTACTTGCTTTGCAGCGTGTTACAATTGGGGTGGTTTTTTTACCTACACAAAAAAGAGAAAAAATTTTTAATTTTAACCCCCTTTTTTGTTAATTATGGCCCAAAAGAAAATTTTTTTTTTTTGGCGTTTAAAAAGACGGTTTCTTGGAGTCACCACAGCAAAAAAACAACGATTAACTAACCCCTTTGGGTGTAAATTTCGCAAAAGAATTTTTAGCAAACCAAACTACTAACTTTTTTAGTGTGTTTAAAAATTTCGTGTTTTCTAAGCTACACAACAAGAGAAAAAATTGTAATTAACCTTTTGCTTGTGAATTATGCTATAGGAAAATTGTAATTTTTGGCGGTGAAAAAGACGTTTTTTTTTTTGGCACAACAGCAGAAAAACAACGCTTAATTAACCCCTGGATGTAAATTGCGCAAAAGAAAAAAAGCAGCCACAAAAATTTCTAGCTTTGGGAAACGTGGGTTTCAATTGCCCTGTTTTTCCCCACGCTACACAAAAAAAGAAAAAATTGTAAAATTTAAACCCTTTTCTTTGGGGAATTATGGTAAGGGAAAAATTTTAATTTTTGGGGGGTGAAAAAAACGGTTTTTTTTGTCCCCCACAGCAAAAAACAACGCTTTTAAATTTAAACCCCTGGAAAGTAAATTGGCCCAAAAAAAATTTAGCAGCCACAAACTACTAGCTTTTAGCGTGTTTTTCAAATTTCGTGTTTTTTTTACGTACACAACAAAGAAAAAATTTTAATTAAAACCTTTGGGTTGTGAAATTTGGATAGGGAAAAAAGTATTTTTTGGGGGTGAAAAAAAGACGGTTTTTTGGAGTCACCGCAGCAGAAAAACAACGCTTTTAAATTTAAACCCCCGGATGTAAAAAGGGGCAAAAAAAATTTAGCACCACAAACTACTACTTTTTTAGCGTTTTTACAATTTTCGTGGGTTTTTACGCTAAACGACAAGAAAAAATTGGGAAAATTAACCTTTGCTTGGAAAATGCAAAAGGAAAATTTTTAAATTTTTTGGGGGGAAAAAGACGGTTTTTAAATTTTTGGGCAAAAAATTAAAAAAAAAACGATTAACAAAACCCCCGGATGTAAATTGCGCCCAAAAGAATTGAGGGGCCAAAACTACTTTGCTTTGTAAACGTCTTAAAAATTACTTTTTTCTAAGCCCACCAACAAGAGAAAAAATTGGGAATTAAAACCTTTTTTCCTTTTTGAATTATGCTATAGGAAAAAATTTTAATTTTTGGCGGTGAAAAAGGGCTTTTTTTTTTTTGGCACAACAGCAGAAAAACCCAAAAGGGTTTAAATTTAAACCCCCGGATTTAAATTGCGCCAAAAAAAATTGAGGCACCAAAACTACCCAAAACTTTTTTAACGTGTTACAAGGGGGGTTTTCTACGTAAACAACAAGAGAAAAAATTGTAAAAAAACCTTCGCTGGTGAATTAGGCCCACAGGAAAATTGTATTTTTTGGGGGGTGAAAAAGGGCGGTTTCTTGGAGTTTTTACCACAGCAGAAAAACAAAAGCTTTAATTTTAACCCCCCGGATTTAAATTGCGCAAAAGAATTGAGCAGCCACAAAAATACTAGCTTTTGTAAACGTGTTACGATTGCGTGTTTTATAAGCCACACAACAAAAAAAAAAATTGTAATTACCCTTTGCCCTTTTGAATTTTTGGTACAGGAAAATTTTAATTATTGGGTAGAAAATGGCCGAAATTTCTCAAAAAATTTGGTTTTGGGCACTTTGCCGAAAATTTTCCCACAAAATTCGTTTCGGGCCGAAATACTTCGGCACGAATCCCCTTAAAAAAAAGCTATTTCCAGGCTGCCCAGAGCCTGCAGGGTGCCCGTAGAACGTTGTGCCATGCTTAAATATGCAAGGGAAACTTTGGGGTTTTGGGCTTCATACAAAATTTTTTGTTTTAGTTTTGAAAACTCACATGCCCCCCGCCGCTCTTAGAATCGTTTTTTTAAATATAAAATTCCCCTGGGCACTTAAAAAGGGCAAAACTGA
>JAODAL010031551.1:0-12500 GCA_025379985.1 Phyllomedusa bahiana
TAAAAAATAGGGTATAATCTGTCAATATTACTTTGTCACCCTTTGGGTTATGTAGAAGACCTTCCTGCTATTTCTTTGGAGAAATTAGCAGTGGCTAAATTTTTGTATCTAGCTAGCAAAATTATTTTGAACATTGGTTGTATACCGAAGGTCCTACATGAGGTAATATAAAAATAAAATTAATTGATTTATAAATTTGGGAAAAGGTATTTGTCATAAAAGAGACACTTTGAACAAACTTTGAAAAGTATGAGCCCAGTGGATTAACAGCTCAGGTCTGGCCTCTGGAGAATTGACACAATACAGACTAGGTCTTTTGTAAAGATATAGGAGCAAACTGTACAAATGAATAATATCTGCTGTTGTTATATCATAATCTTTTTGTCTTTGCATAGGTAAATATAATATACTCCTTTGTACAAAATAATGTAATAATGCCCAGGAGACAAGCTATGTTTTGTTTTATAATGTCACTTTTATTGTCATTGTACAAGGCTGTGTTGTTTGGGGGATGTTCTGTACAGAATCAATCCAAACAACCAGAGGTTGTGGAAAAACCCTAGAGTAAACTAAATAGCAAAAAAGGGAAAATAGTCCTAAAACATAGCTTTTAATACGTAGCTAGGATTAAATCATTGATATGGTACATCAGTATAATCCCTTGTCGCAAAAACTTTTTTACAGCACATGTAGCACAAGATAATCCAAAATGCGTGTAAACAACCAAGGTATGGGACCAGTGTGATGACCATAGTGCGCCCTAAACACGAAACTACATTGGCCCTCATCTAGAAAAATCAGAGTGATCGCCCCGATAAGGGTTCCCTATCAGGAACCTCACCCTATAAAAAAAACGTACCCTAGAAATCCCAACGGTCCTGTCCCAATTTACTTGGGTCTACTTCTAAAAATTGTCAATAAAAATACAGACTTTCAAAAAAACAAAATAAGATTATTAGCTTTTCTGGAAACACCTGCACTCTAAGGAGCTGTTTCCTTGTGTTTGACTCTCTCCATGGTATCCATCCATGTGCCCCAATATGTACTATGGATCCTTACAGAATAATAGAGTAAGTTTAGTCTTATTTGGACTATGTTTGCTCCAAAGCAATCACTAACATCCACATCAGACCCTTTCAATTTATATTCTCTATCTAACATACATGTTTACTTTGGCCAATGTTATAAGAAACCAAATAGTCTGTTTTTGGAGTGTGAGAGAACACCAACAGAAAAATGTTATAGCATTCAATCTCTAGGCAAAGGAAATCAAAATCCAGCATCCACAATGTCATATACCCAAGAGTTTCACCCTTTCCTGCAAAAAGACATTAATGTACATTCAGTTTTTTAGACATTTGTTGCAAATGGACAAGCAGTCACATGATTAGGATGCCACAGACTCAGGACCTGAAGCTATGCCATTAACAGTGGGTGTCACCTGTAGTGCAAAACTGGGCTCATGCTTAAGCAGTTGGGATTTAACCGCCTAGATGCTGTGATCAATAGCGATTGTAGTCTATAGGTGGTTAGACAGAGGGGTAGGGCTCCCTCTGCCATGTTGCTGGGTTTCCATAGCAACAGGGGACCTGATAAAGACCCCACGTCTGTCCTATATGTAAGCCTATTAGAATAGCCTGTACATAGGCAGCAGAAGACTGACTGGCGAGGAGAAGTACACTGCACTACATGGAAAAAAGGTGGAAAACAGGTATAACAAAGCTCATTTTGATTCAGCCTCACATAAAAACAGAATTTAAAGCGATCAAGTCATGTGTAATCCAGAATATGACCAAAGACTACATTCCTTGTTGAGCTCTGGCAATGAAAAATAGAATAAGATATGGCTTTCAATATATGGTAACACAAAATAAAAAATAAAAAAAACATGTATTGTGTACAAGTAATAAAACGATATGAATTTGGCATCACCGTAATCTTACTAATTCGCAGAATAAAGATAATGTGTCATTTGTGCAGTTTAATAAATTATGTAAAAAAGCAATTATTGAGTTGTGGTGTTTTTCTCACTCCCGCCCCCTTGAAATAACAGATAATTAAAGTCAACCAATACGTTTAAGTATCTTAAAGTCTTACTACTTAAAACTACATCTTATTCCAGAAAACAATTCCTTCCATGGCTCCACTATCAGAAAAAAAATTATGGATCTAGGAAGGTGGTGGTGAAAAAAATAAAAAAGCAAAAAATAGCCTAAAGTTCAAAAAGTTCTACTGCAGCAAGGGGTTAATTCCATTAGTTCACATTTAGATACATGTTGGACCAGTGAGAGTTGAACTATTAAGGTCTCATGATACAATATTCGTGTGCGGACAACGCCAAGCCGACCAATGGCAGTTCGAGATTGCCAGAGAAACAGCGACGTCACCAGCAATATCTTACGGACATTGGCAGCTGCAGTTTCCTCTGCACAGTTGAATCCTGGTCTAATGTGCAGCATGATTATAGTTCACTGTACTTGACCATGACAGCTGGTTAAGCAGGTGATTTTTGCCCACACAGCCAGTTCTGAGAAATATTCATCTGCACAGGGACATATTCCTTACCTGGACCCCTTAATTTCAAATATGCTATTGTAGAATGCATAAGTACTACAGTATGTAATGAAAGCATTGAACCATTGTGAACTGATACATCAAACTGCTGAGGCACTGTTAAGGATACCCAAGTCCCAAGACGATTTCCTTTTTCCAGTAGAAATCCTTGTAAGTAGCATTTCCATGACGAATATGCACCTGATGACCTCGGCTTAACAAGACGTGAGAGGAGAGATTCCTCTAGATTTTTTTTTTATAGATTGCAATGCATTTTGTGACTTGGTCATGTTTCAGGCATCCATTTTTGCGTTACAGTTTTACAGGAATGTAGACTCAGCATAATTTTCTTAATCTGTATTACAGGAGTGAAGCAGACAGTCACATATCAATACCTGTAGCTAAGGTGCTCTTTAAAGAGAACCTGTCACATAGATTATGCCCCCCCTAGTGTTGAGGACAGCACAAGCTAGTGACAGACATGCTGTTCCCAGCACTGTGTCCCTTATTCTGTAAGATGCTGAGTATTTAATGCTCAAATCTGCAGTATTCAGCCAGAAAAGAGTCATGAAGTCTGTTTTTTCATACCCGGCCAACCTCAACTGATAAACCTATTACTTTGAATGGTAAAAACATGAAAATAACTGTCAATGGGTGGGGCTAACCTTTAGTGGGTGGGGCTAACACCTGCTCATGAATAAGATTCGAGCATTAAATGTTCTAAAACTACAGCATCTTACAGAATAAGGGGCACAGTGCTGGAAACAGCAGGTCTGTCACTAGATTGTGCTGCCCTCAGCAAGGGGGGCATCATCTATGTGACAGGTTCCCTTTAATACAGTATTTGTGACAGAAGACACATTTGTACAGTTGCTCAACAGTTTAGATATAGAAACATGTCACTAAACTAAAATCCAATACTATGTCTTGTGGACTGGTGTTTAATGGAGGTGTGGGGCCACAAACAGTATGTTCACATCTCAAGAAATTGACTAAAACAAATATGAAATAAATATACAAAAGGATTTGTAGAAGGCTGACACTCAGATTTCTACCATAGATGTGCCGCAGATGACTCAAGGGGACTCACCCACCTGGGGCTAATGCGCAGTTTTTCTGTTCAGAATCCACAAGAAGAAAAATGTTCGTTCTTCTCAGACACTTGTTTTTTGCGATATAGACAAAATTCAAGTGGATATTTTCATGTACATGTGAACTGGGTTACAACAGCAATACACACTTATAGGCGTAACTACAGCCATAGCAGGCATAGCAGCCACTATGGAAATCGAGGGCACCCACTGAGGTGCCAGAACATTGTACCTTTTTATAGGGAATACCAGGTTTGTGGCCTCCTGCTATCTAGCATTACTATGTTTGGTCTCTGATATATGGCAATTTTATTCATAACCTTAATTATTGCTATTTATATTGCTGTTTCTGTTTCCTGTCATTAGGTGATGGGGGCTCAATCTCCTTTTGCTATGGGCACATCACCTTGCAACCGCTTGTTGGCAGCAGTAGCCATGTGCATCCTTTTTACATTAATATGCAAAGTAAACAGCTGTGAATGGTGATGTAAGTAGAAGGACTTGAAGTGCTAGTTCAGAAGTGGCAGCATATAAACAGAAGACCTGAAAGAGTCAACGCTGGGAAAGAAGAGTAGTTTTATTTTATTTTCAAATTGAGGCCCCAGGAGCATAATTTTTTTCTGGAAATGGACAACCCTTTAAGATGCACTTTACACTTTTTTGAATATCCTAGAATGTATGTTTGTTTTCTGCCATAGACATCTAAGGCAGATTAGAAGGTGACTACTGTTTCATAGCATATGGATGTTGTATAAATTGTACACTACTATGCATGTGAGCCAAAGATAAGGTTGTATGGCCTGGGTTATATACTCTATATTAATAAAGCCAGTGCAACCTCTATACATTGCTGCATGTTATATACTGTAAATAATGAAACTATATTAATGAATACCTAATCAGCTGCAGCTGTACAATCTAGTAATAAGAGTTACTTTCCAGATGTTGACTGTAATACTGCTAGAACACAAGTAGGTTGGTCTACTCCATCGTAGAGCTGGGTGGCCCAATTTGTAAACTTGTCACTCCTGACTCCTTACTTCCTCTTTAATAAAAAGAAAAAAATGACCAGGCTTGCAGGTTTGTGGAAAGCCATTTAGTTATACATACAAGGAACACCATGGCACTTAATGACTTTCACTACATCTCTCTTCTTCATGGGTGGTGTGAACCTGACCAGGATCCTACACTACAGAAGATTCATAACCTTAGCAGGCACCATAAAGAGATAGGGCCACATGTATGAAAACTGTCTAGGTCTAAAACTCCCTTTTTTTTCCCATAGTGACCAATCAGAGCGCCCCTCTCATTTTTCCTGAGCACTATTTGGAATAAGAGGGGCGCTCTGATTGGTTTCTATGGGCAACAAAGTGAGTTTTAGACCTAGACAGTTTTCATACATGTTGCCCATAATGTTCATGCCACTTCTAAAAAACATGGAGGACAGGCTACCAGTCTTATTTACTGGGTTTTATTCTGAGCAACTTAGCCAAGTCACAGACCACCAAAAATTTCACAAACTTATTTTAAAGTTGAAAATCAATTATAACAATTACAAGAGAAATAAGTGTATATTTCAGACAATTATAATCACAATAGCCTGCAAAGGGTCAAAGGGTAGCCAACGTGGAAAGGCATAACAAAGATATGGTGCAGATATCAAGAGAAAGAAAATGTAAACCTACTTTCATTGGATGGGCACTGCTTAGTCCTGGTGAACTACAGGCCAGGCCCTGGGTGGAGGCAGCATTGACGTGCAGCGTCGGGTAAATAAGGAATAAGAGGTGATGGGACAACCATATAGGAAGATTAGGAAGCAGGTATGTGGTAGGCAAATAGCAGTCTAAAGGATACTAAAAGAGCAAGGGTAACTAAACTCAGAATGGTAAAGAAAGCAGAGAAGCAGCCAGAGGATGAAAAATGGAGCAGAGCCTTGCTGTAAAACAGGGCACAAGGTTGATAGGGAAAGCTGGGCTGAGCACAGTATAGAAGAACCAGGAAATCAACTTGAGGAGGTAGCCCCAGAATGAGACACGCGACAGATGAGTTTAAATTAGCAACTTCTCCTGTATGCCCTTACAATGGCACTGTTACTACCTGCAGAAGGGAAATTTTCATTGCCCAGTTACAATTCTTAACACTACTATTTTGATGCATATTGTGGATATTTTAAATTTATTAGCAAATAATATGGTTTCTTCTTTCAGTTTCAAAAGGACTTCTAAAAAATGCCTACTTTTAAGAAATGTGTTTGGAGAACCTTAACTTTACAAACACTCATATTTCAGTCTACTTCAGCACCTAGACCTCAGAATCATAGCCTTAGCAACCAGACCTCAGATGGTAAACCTGAGCAGTCATGGACAATTAACAACTCCGTACCGAAGAATAGCCTACTCTTTTAGGAGCCCTGGGTCTCCTCTCATAGAAGTCTTTATCGTCGGGAAAGTAGGAAACACCAGAATCTGACTGGTTCCCATGAGGATCTCCTATAGTTTCATCTTTAACTAGTGTTCAACACTCTACCCTTTCGAGTATACGCCATGTGACTGCTTTAGAAGGGCGATTAACAGTTGTTTACATTTGGTGAACTGTAAAACTTTTTTTTGTAAACTTTGGTTATAGGAAAAACTAAGGAAATAAACGAAAGGAAATTATTTTTGTGTTTCCCACATGTATAATATTTTTATGACCGGGAGGCTGGAAGTTTGAGAGCAAAGTTGAAAAATAATTTATTACTACATAAAAAGTTAACTTCTTCCTGTAGACCCTGTAACCCAGTTCATGTAATCAAAGTTGAGCCAAAGACAGACTAAATCACACAAACGTTTCAGATGTTAGAGGCACACTTTGTGGAGGAGAGAATGGATGGATAATGGCCTTTGAAACCAACTGATCCTTATGTGATTAGCAAGGCCATGAAGCATGGAATACGATTAACCTTCTGGTGTGCACATACAAAGCCTTGCCACCCACATTTAGAACTTCAAACGCCCTTTCAAGAATCAGCAGAACAACTCAATTACCCGCTTTACAAAGTATTTGCAAATGAAAAAAGTATACTTTTTACCGTTCCCTTACAACCAATACTTAACTGGTAGTCTCATTATTGGCATTTCATTGTTTTACCATTTGAAAACGACATGGTATTAGAAATAAGGAAGGCCAGAGTTTTAAACTAAACTTCCTAGACTACGTCACTCTTAAAGGGGTTGTCTGGGATTAGAAAGACATAACTACATACTTCCTAAAACACCACCACATGTCTCTATAGAATATATCTAGTATTGTATCTTAGCTCTATTAAAATAAATGCAGCTGAGATGCAATAACAGACACAACCTGTGGACAATAGTGGCACTGTTTTTAAACAACAGCAGTCATATTTAATCCTGGACAACCCCTTAGGATATAAGCCGAGTACCGAGGGCAGGTTTTCCGGAATACAGCGAAGCCACGGACAAAGAACACGACTCCAACACCAGCTCAACAACGGTTTGTTTTACTGAATTTTCTGGAACAAGATGGTGAACAGATCCCCCAAACACAAATTTACAAATACGTATCCTGGGCCCCTGTGCTGCACAGCGCGCCGCCAGAAGTGTACTCTCTGGATGCCCGGTAACTTTACCTAACCGCTGGGTTCGGAAAGGCCGACAACCCCTTACCTTCTTAATAGCTTAATCACCAACAAGAACAATTGTGTGTGGTGGCAGTTGCAGCGGCTCGTGGTGCTGCACAGCAGCTTACACAGCTTAAATGATTTACCCACTTCCCTCCCAAACACACGTGACACAAACTTTACCTCACAGATGAACCGGTTCAAGTAGCTAATGGTGCACTAGTAAACTCTCCAAGTCCTGAACAGGAGGATGTATTTGGGAACCCTCCTTTGGCCTGTAACTGAGCCTAAACTGACTAAACTATATCAGGCCTTCTCACAGTCCTGAGCTCGTTGGCATGCACGCATCCGCTGAGGTACCTTAAAGATGGCCGGCAATCCCTGTTCTCAGGTGCAGATGCATGTGGATGGTCCGGCTGCAGACAGTCCTCTCTATCTTGGCAGCTTGTCCTTCTTGTCCAGGAGTTCTCTCTCTCTCTCTGCGATGGCGTCTGTATGGACAGTCAGGCTCTCCCCTGTCCCTGAAACAACTGTGATTGCTGCTTCCTTTTTAGCTCAGTCTCTGTCTCAGTCTGTTCTCCTCTGAATCTCAGCACCTTCTAAAATGGCTGCTTCATGTGGTAGTCTTATACCATGTCCCTCATTTGCATATACTGGAAACTGGACATAGCGACATCTTGTGGCCAAACAGTAGAATACAAATAAATATTTCACAACTGTTATGCATGGGATTTTACTTGGAAAACACAGGGAGGCTGTCCCACTATCCCACAAAGAGAACAATGTTATCTCACTTTGGTTAAAAAATATTGCTTAGTCTTGCACATTTCAAGAAACAGGGATAAGAAACTCAACAAGTAAAATATTTTTGTCATTCTAAATTGAGCATTAATGACTTAAAAGGGTTGTCCATATTCTATAAAAATAATTTTATTCTCCAGGGGCCCCATTAAAAAAAAAAAAAAAAATATATATATATATATATACTCACCTAACTCTGGTGCCAGGTTCCAGCATCACATCTTTCGGCTCCTGTTTACATTCTGTCACTTCTGAAAGGGCCACATCACCACTGCAGCAGTTTATTGGCTGCGGCAGTCATTTACAGCTTCGAATGCCGAACAGCTGCGAATGATGATGCAAGTAAACAAACATGACCACTGCAGTCAACCCACTGCTGCAATGGTGACCTGGTCCCTTTGGAAGTGACAAAATGTAAAGAGAAACTTTGGAGAGCCAGTGCTCTGAGTTTTAATGGGGCCACTCGAGCATAATTCACATTTCTCTAAGACATGGACGACCCATTTAATAACTAATAACTTCCATCCCTACTAAAGCCAATACTGCTGCTTGTATTATTTATTTGTAATAGTAACTTTTTTTCATAAAAAGTCTACATTACTATAATATAATATGGGAGCCATCTAAAGTAGCTTGCGTTTTTTGATACAAATCATGCATTGGTTATATTATTTTATAATAACGATTAAAATGTAGTAATTGGCAAGGGTTTATAAAGTGATTTGTAAATGGCAATATTAAATGAATAAGTTTTGAAGTTAAATAAGGGTATATGTATCTAGAGGAATTATACTATTGGAAAAAGATTGGGTTTAGTTACAATGGGTCCTAGTAACTCAAAAAAGAGACAGTGGAAGTCCTGCTTATCCCGCCCACATACAGATGATTGACAGATCTTCCTGCATCAGTGTGTGTACAGAGAAAACTGTCAGCTACAGTATGTGGGCGGGGTAGACACTGCTTTCTGTTTTACTATTTTCTCTTGCACGAATCCTGCTTCGAATCATATAATCCTGTATAATCACAGAGCTAAGCTTCTCTCTTCTATCACATCCTGCTCTCAGAAAAACAGCAGAAACCACCTGACAGGTTTCCTTTAAATAGGAGATTTCTACTTATTGTGACCTGGGTCCCTACAAACCTGCATGAAGGTACAGAAGTGAAATCTAAGCAGCAGCCTTGACAAAATACATTTAAAATCCAGGGATTCTATCCTCTAAAGTGAAAAAAACCAGGTAGATGTTTTCTCATTGGGGAATCAGTCAAGCCACAAAGTTGCCATGAAGCAATGAGGCTGTTGCCAACCTAAATTCAGAGAGAGGTATTGGCATGCACAATCTAGTACAACTTAACACCTTCTTCTTCTCCACATAAATAACTTCATTGTACTCGATGTGTCTTTTTAGCACTCCTGTTATTTTGTTCAGTACATAATGCATCACACTACTGTATCAGCAAAAAAAAATTCAGGTGTGTGCCTCATACGTGATTACTCCCATTTAAGTCAATAGGACTCTAGTGTCACATTTTTGCGTGCATTTTGACTTGTATGCTGTTTGAGGAGCAAAACTCACTTTTTTTGGCAATTACGAGTCAAACAGTATGCAAAAAATGTAGCTGTGTGTCTGATGCATTCTTATTCAGATTTAAATTAATGGGACCCTAATGTCATATTTTTATGCACATTTTGACGCATAACCATGAAAATAAAAGTGCATTTTGCGCATCAAAAAGTGCACAAAAACATTGTGTGAGTCCAGTTTACATAACATTGCAGCAAAATAAGCGCTTATTTCACAAAAGTAACACGTTTGTAAGCATGTTTCTTCATTCAATTTTACACAAGCTTTGTGTATTTGATCTGTCTTTTGCTCCATTTTTTTGCTGAATATTTTCATACTTTTTTTCAGAACAGCTAACTTCATTGTATTTGATTCACATTTCGGCATGTTTACATGCTGATACTGGTCCTGCACTCCCATTTTCTGCATGCCACGCATAAGCTTATCTCCCAATTTTTAGGGATTGCAAAGAGGGACACATCAGGCCACGCCTCTAACCATGCTCAAACACATACATCACACCAAGACACGCCTCTAACCACGCCCAAATACATGACATGCCAATTTTATATATAGTCAAAAATGGACAGATTTTCAGGATTGCATTGTATCCAACGATGAAATATTAAGTAAGTTGCTATGTAATGTTATGGTTAGGGAGGATCCTGTATCTGAAACTAGGTTAGCTGCCAAAGGGAACTATAAATATGGGGGGTGCACGATGCAACATGCGCCACTTTACAGACAAAATAACAGAATTCAAATATGGTCGAACAGGACACCTGTATAAGATTAATGATTTTATGAATTGTAATACAGAACCTGTTATTTGTGTCATCAAATGTTGTTCTTGCGATCTAAGGTACATCGGTTGCACCAGTCGAAATTTGAAAAGACGTATTTATGAACATCTACTACATGCAAAAAACCCTACCTATGTCAACATCTCAGGTGCATCTAAATATGTGTCATCAGTTCAACAGGGAGATGTATCTAGTTTCAGCTTTTTTTGGAATAGAATGAGTTAGGCTGGGCTCCAGAGGGGGAGATTTAAAACAATTATGACTGCGTTGGGAGGCTTTCTGGATCTTTAAATTAGGGACCAGAATGCCTTAAAGGGGATGTATCGCTTCATATTTTCGGCTGTTTCTTAAGTTTGATCCCCATTTCTGAAATTCGGGGCTTTTTCTTCCCCCCCCCGCGGGGCGTTTCTTAAACTGAAAAGGGTGCATTACCCCCCCTTCACTGTTTGCGGGCCCCAGTGTGTGTGTCCGTCCCCCCCCCTCCACATTCATGTCCTCCCCACTATGCAGTCTTATTTTTTTATGAGCTGTTTTATACCTCATTCAGTTAAACGTCTTCCCATGAATCAGCATTTATCTCTCACAGCTGGACGGTTTTTCAGTTTAATCCAGCAAAGATCCGTCTCCCCTTTTGTTTACATAAGGCACCAACACCCGGGATTAAGGGCACTGTGGGACAATAAAGCTGTTTTCTGATTACAGAGGGGGGCCATGCAGTGTCAATGAGAGCACTTAGCTGTTTTAAGTGAAATTTTTGTCGGCCCCTTTCACCCGGGCATTAAGGGGACCGGGCACAATTTCTTTGTTTTCTGATTAGAATAGCTGCAGGTTAAATGAGGGGCACAAAATTTTAAAGATAAAATTTTTCCCCACGGCCCCAAATTCGAGTGAGAGGCAAATGCAAGCTCTGTGAAACAGCCTTTTGGGGGGTGAACAGAATTTAAAATTATTAGAGCCCCACAAATTGAAATGAAAGGGAGAGGGATTGATTTTCTGACCAGCACGGGAAGTTTGTTTACAGAAACAGAAGATAAGGAATACTGTGAGAAAAAGACGCTTTGCTAATGAACCCAAATTTGCAAAGTTGCTTTTTTCACTGCCCCCCTTTTTCTGAAGCCCATTTAATAAAAAGATACAACCCCTTTAAGGCTTAAATTACAAAAATTACTTTATTGAGTAATTTGCAATTATTTTTAAATATCATTACATTATATAATTATATAATTTATATATAATATATATATTATTATATAATATATATAATTATATACAAAACACGTTTTTTGAATTGCCATATATTTTTAATATATATATAATATATATATATAATTATATTATAAAATTATATATTATAATATATACATATACCGTATATACCCCCAAAACCCAAATTTTTAACACAAAAAAGGTGAAAAATCTCCCTCGGCTTATACCGGCCATTTCGGCGCTGGGGCGCTTTTTAGGGCCCGAGGCGAAGGGACCTTTGGATTCGATTTTCCCTCAGGGAGCATTTAACTAAAGGGGCCGAGGGTGAGCGACAGTGTGGGCGCTGGTGGCCGGGCACTGTCCGGACCCCTTCACCTACATGCGACTCCTCCAAAGCGCCACAGGTGAAGGGATACCACTGGGGGGCAGAGAGCAAGCGCCCCCTCCCCGCAGTGGTTCCGGGGGGCCCGCAGACTGGCGGTTTCCCGGAGTTTCCCGGCACAGGCGCGTGTGTATCACGCTGCATGCGCGGCCGATGACGTCACCCCCCCTGTGCCCGGGAAGACCCGAGGACAGGCGCGGGAGGTGGACAGGAGGAGGGGGGGAGCGGCGAGGGAGGGAGCAGCGGGGATCATAAAAAGATTGTTTTTTTTATTTTTTTAAAATGCCTATACCTGCCTCGCGCCCCATACCTGTTTACCCGCCCTATAGCCGGCCCCCCCCTTCCGCCTAAGCGCCTTCCTGCCCTTCCTGCCTCATGCCTATACCTGTCTACAGCCCGGCCCCTTTAACCCGCCTTACCTGCCTTCAGCCCCGGCCCAAAAACTGCCTTACCGCCTAAGCCGGGCCCCTTACCTGCCCA
>JAODAL010031551.1:15000-48283 GCA_025379985.1 Phyllomedusa bahiana
GAAAATGTTGTCTATATCTGTTGGAGTTTAAAGGGGTTTTATCGTTACAAAGATCATGTCTCAGATTATGGGGACAGTAAAAATAGTTATGCAATTGGGTTGCATTACCTCAGTCACTTGGTTTAGCAGATATGAGCTTTTCTGTAAATCTGTGTTCTATTTCTGCTGTTGCTGGTCGAAACGCCCACTGGTCGTTTCCCGCGCCCTAGACACGCCCCATGCACTGTGATTGGCTGGCTGACATTTCATTCAGCCTGTTGGGATATGCCCCTAGACAGGAAACGCCCCGGCCACGCCCCCTGCACTGTGATTGGCTGCCTGCACACTCTGTGTTTACTCCCTCTGAGCTGTTAAAATTGATAGTGAAACAAGGTCTGCTGGCTCTATGTACATCTCCCAGCTCTAGGGTGATGATCTGGGCAATTACTGCCTGTTCAAAGGGCTTTTGCCAAGAGGTTGATTCACCTCCTCACAGGTCCAGTCCTTAAGCTGCTACTTTGAAAAGAGGGTGTTCTGTTCCTCAGATCGAATGCAAGCCCCGCCTCCTTATGATGTCATCATCTGTAGTGTATAGCATAAGGATTCAACACTGTGTCTGTATAAGCTGCTTGTGTAGTGCAGTGCTTAGGTGATCAGCTCTGCAAGAGAGAGGTTAGGAGTTCAAGCCCCATCAATAAGTTTTTTTTTCTTTTTATAAATTGTACACATATGTAAATATATGAAAATATATGTGTAGACATCTATAATTTTATTTATATACACACACAAAGCTTCCCTATATAGTGTCCCATCCTCGCAGTAGTCACACCAAGCACTTCCAACATATGTGATTCAATGCATATTCTCTGGGGGATGAGACATGATATAGGGGAGCTATGTATGTGTATATATATCATTATAGAGATTGACATATATATTTTAGGTCTCTCTACATATGTGTAGAATGTAGGGGGGAAAAAATATACTCTGTGAGGGACTAAAACTCCAAACCTCTTCGTTGTAAAAGCAATACTCTACCTCTGCACCACTAGCCCAAGTTAGTTACAAGCTGAGCAGGATCTTCTCTCAAAGCTGATTGCTTCTACACCCATTGTTTTCACTCACATGTCACTGACAACAGGCAGAGATCTTTACTTGAAGCTGACTTTTGTAGTTGAGTAAAGATCTCTGCCTGTTGTCAGTACAATTTGGGTGAACACCACTAGAAGTAATAGCTGTTGGCTTTCAGTGTAATTTGTGTGTAAACTAAGACATATGACAGGTGCTTGCTGGAGTTTGGAGCCTCAAGGCTGCAGACAAAAATGATGATGTCACAGTTCTTCAGTGAGTAGAGACACGCCTCCTGGGAGGAGAGACACGCCTGCTGACAGGAGAGACACGCCCCTGGATTTCAAACTCAATCTGAGAAAATTAGCTGAACAGCCCGAACAGCTCAAACGATAAAACTTCTTTAACCATTGGATATATGTTTATGTTTGCTGGCACCTGCTCATCATTATTATTTTCTACTTCTGAAGTGCTGCTTCTTTCCTCTCTATATATCTATCTAGATAGATCTATCGTTCATCTATCCAGCTGTCTCTTGCTATACACAGTTTCAGAAGAGCCAGATCTGTTATTTGAGGCAATTGTAAATTCACATTGTTTTAATAGTTTACACATATATGCTGGTCAATCTACCGCATTATATCAAATAAATTATTAAGTCGAAGCACCCTGTCCAGAAAATGAAGACCCTCACCCAATGATCAGCTACTAAAACCCATCATGCCTAACAAATTAAAGAGGTTGTCTGGTTACTTTGAAAAAATAAAACAAATGTTAAGCTGCAGTTGGCCAAATAAAAAAAACATCTATATTCACCTTTCCACTCCTTTGTTCCAGCGCCAGGTTTCTCTGGTCTTCTGTTTACTTCCTTCTATTTTTGGAATCACTGCTGCAGAAGCTGATTAGCTGCAGTGGTGACGGGCCACACCATTAGGGCATGTCTCCACGGCACGGGTTTACGGCCGTTTTTTTCGCCGGTTTGTGGTTTTTCAGACCACCTGAAAAACCGTCCGAAAATGAGCACCATTGTGCTCTATGGAAAACCCGTGCAGCAGTCCCCACTGCACGGGTTTTCCGTCGGGCGGTTTTTCCGCCCGCGGTCCGGCCGCAAAACATTCTACCTGCACTTCTTCCGTCCGGTTTTCGGACGAAATATGTGCAAATGAATGTTAAGGGGGAAGGCTCATCGCAGAGAAAAGCCCGCCCCCTCCCCCAGCGGCGTGGGGACGGCCACAAAACAGGACAAATACCGGCCGGCAAACCATGCAGTGGGGACGCAGCCTTACTGTTTGGAAGTAGAAGTCACTAAACAGGAGACCGGAGAGACCCAATGCTGGAACGGAGTAAGGCGAGTATATTTTTTTTTATCTGGCCACCTACAAATTACCATTTGTTTTTAAAGAAACCAGACAACCCTTTTATCATCTGTTCAGACAACATATTTGCTGGGCGTTCTTTTGGCGTGTAATAGGTAGGCAGAGATCTGCTTGGGGTTTAAAGCCAACGCGCACTTTCAACAGCGCTAATAAAGATGTATTGCGGTGCATACTTGTACACACCGCAATACACCGTGTGAACGTACCCTTAGGCCTGGTTCACATCTGCGCTGGAGGTTCAAACCTCTGTTGCAGATGTGAAAAACTGACCCCACGGGATATGTTTACTTCTGACACCCCCGGCGCCCAATGGACCCTGTTAATAGCAATGGGCCCGTCGTACAGTAGTTTTTCGCCTCTGTGACGTAGTTTCCGAAGGAACCTCTAGCGCAGATGTGAACCAGGCCTTAAGGTCAAATGAATGGTCAGTTATTTCATACATGGACATACCATGTAGGAGTTGCTTTTTGTAGCGTAGCTGCTTTCTGGCTAATAGGAGCATATCTCCATCCCTCCCCCATTATGACATCTATGCATAAATAATGAAACTTAAAAGAGTAAAATTTAATGCACCTTGCAACATATTGCTCATGATATTAATAAAACCATGCAAATTCCCATTTTTAATGGATAAATATGTTTATTACATAATACAGATATGGACAATTTGTGGCAATGAAGACATCTGTGAGTATCCATGTGCCATATACAGAGATGTAGGGCAGCAATTTTACTATGTTTCACACCATTTTACAGCATAAATTTAGCAAATGAGTCAGATGGGAGAAGACCACGGCTTTTCTTGTTAAGACCTAATAACTTTTTTTTGTTATTTTAATGTGGCATGAGACACTTAAAAATACTAAAAAAGTTGTAACGTTTTTTTCTTAAATGAAGTATACATTGCTTTCTCAAAGTTTTCATTTTATGTAACTAGTTACAAATTCACTAAAATTTATAAAAATTACATCTATTGTATCTTTTGGCATCCTGTGGGATATTTATAGTCAATATAAAGGCGTGTCCCCACGGCAGCGGGTTGCGGACGGATTTTCAGACGGTTTTGCAAACTAACACACAGGGCCGCTATGGAAAACCCGTGCAGCAGTCCCCACTGCACGGGTTTTCCGCCCAAAAAGCATTGTGCATGTTCATTCTTCTGTCCGGTTTTCGGGCGGTTTATGAACATCGCAATGTGAAGGGGGAAAGATTTTCTCCGCTAACCGCGGAGAAAAGCTGTCCCCCGACGGCCGTGGGGACGGCACTAACACAGGACAAATACCGGTTGGTTAAACTGACCGGTATTTGTCCTCTGCCGTGGGGATGAGTCCTAACAGTCACCAATACAGACATTACCTAGAAGTGCTAGCTAATACCTCTTAAGGAAGTTACTCATAACATCTACAGTGTTTTTGAATGTTAGGACACTTATGAGTCAGATCAGAGAGAAGCAAATGAATTGTGAATCACTGAATACTCGCTTTAATTCTTGGCTGTGTCTCAAGAACAACTGACCGCACTGAGAGTACCTAACGGACCCTACTGCATAACACTGCCTAGGAATGTGAAGCCTTGTTTAACACCATGGTCTCTATGGTGATTATTTGATTGGTGAATGTCAAATTGTTACCACATGAATCATTTTCCAGATTTTTTTTTAACATATCCCAGAGTTGTTTCATTCTTTTGTAAAGCACGGTTTTGGAGGCAATAAAACTGTTAGGGGATGTTCACACAGAGTTTCTTAGATGCTTGTTTGGATCCGTGTTTTGGACCCTAAACGCATCTAACAATATGATTGTTACAGTGTGATTTACATTGCTTTCAATGTAAAACACACATCAGCATTCAGACGATACCTGTTTTACATGCGTCTTTCTGATACAGCTTTCGGATCCATTAAAACAATTGACATGTTAATTCTAGATCTATTTGATGCAGCAGACAGCCTATTTAACCCCTTAAGCCGAACGCCTGAAAAGTAGTTAGTGACCAGAACATTTTTTTCGTTTTTGCCTCCTTGCGTTTCAACAGTTGTAACTTTTTTATTTTTTCAGTGACGCAGCTGTATGAGGCCTCGTTTTATTCGAAACAAGTTGTACTTTATGGGGGAATAGTCATAGTTGCCAACTTTTGAAAATGAAAAAGTAGGAGATTCTAGTGGGCGGCACGCGTAGCGCGCCGCGACAAAAATTTGCATGGACACGCCCTTCTTGTCGGTATGCCACGCCCCTTCAAAAAGCCACACCCACTCCACCTAACTGCATAACGGCTTTGGAAGAAAGCCAGGTAGATGCCCTTATAGCCAGGTAGTACCCCCCCATAACCAGGTATTGCCCCTTACAGGCCGGTAGATGCCCCCTTGTAGCCAAGTAGATGCCCCCTCTGTAGCCAGATAGATGCCCCCCTTTGTAGCCAGGTAGATGCCCCCCTTTGTTAGCCAGGTAGGTGCCCCCCTTTGTTAGCCAGGTAGGTGCCCCCATTGTTAGCCAGGTAGTGCCCCCATTGTTAGCCAGGTAGGTGCCCCCTTTGTTGCCAGGTTGTGCCCCATCTGTTAGCCAGGTAGTGCCCCCATTGTTTGCCAGGTAGGTGCCCCCATTGTTGCCAGGTAGGTGCCCCCATTGTTTGCCAGGTAGTGCCCCCATTGTTTGCCAGGTAGTTCCCCCATCTGTTAGTCAGGTAGTGCCCCCATCTGTTTGCCAGATAGATGTCCCCATCTGTTTGCCAGATAGATGTCCCCTCTGTTGCCAGGTAGATGTCCCCTCTGTTGCCAGGTAGTGCCCCCCTCTGTTGCCAGGTAGTGCCCCCATCTGTTAGCCAGGTAGTGCCCCCCTTTGTTGCCAGGTAGTGCCCCAAGTGTTTGCCAGGTAGTGCCCCATTGTTGCCAGGTGATGCCCCCATTGTTGCCAGGTAGTTGCCCTCTCTGTTAGCCAGGTAGAGCCCCCCCTATAGCTAATAAAAAAAAAATAATAAATCCACTTACCTTACCAGGCTCCTGCACCCGCGGCCCGCTCCTGCCCGATCTCTTCAGCGGCGCAGGAGGAAGTGAGAGCAGCCGCGCGTCACTCCCCTGCAGCCGCGCGTCACTTCCCCTGCGCCGCTGACCTGTATGTGCGGCGCGCACACCGGCGCCGTACATACAGGGGGAGGAGGGAGCGATCCCTCCTGCCTCCTCCCCGCACAGTGAGACCGCGGGCGGGTGAGCGGCCGCTGCGGCCGCTTCACCCGCCTGTGGGAGCGGTCCGGCGGCGCAAGAGTAGCGCACCAGCGCTACTCTTGCGCCGCGGTAATTTAAAGGACCTGCAGGTGGCGGGAGGAATGCCAACTCCCCCGGGAGGGCGGGAGGGGACCCCAAATAGCGGGACCCCCCCGCCAAAAACGGAGAAGTTGGCATGTATGGAATAGTTTAAATTAACTTATAAATAATTGCAGTATTTTTTTATTTTTTTTATTTTACACCATTCACATTTCACATGTACTAACTTGTTAGATTAATTCTACAGGTTATTACGGTCGTGTGGATACCAAATATGTGTAGGTTTTTTTGTGCGTGTAATTTATGCACAATTATTTTTTATTAAATATTTATTTTTATTTTATTATTTATTTTTTTACACTTTTTTTTTACACTTTTTATGGTTTTTTTACTTTTTTTTTACTCCCATGAAGGGAGAACTGTTTAACATTTTTTGAAATTTTTTTTTTACACTTTGTAATGTATTAGCATATTCATATATGCTAATATATTCTAATCGGTGTCAGTCTGACACAGGCAGTGATTAGGACAGCACACAGTGCGTCCTAGTAACTGGCGTAGTACACAGACAGCTCTGGGGCCACTCTAGGTCCCCAGAGCTGACTGTGCAGCCGTTCCCTGAGCTCTGTCGGGTGAGCGGGTGATCCGATCACCCGACAGAGCAGGGGAACCCTTTGATTGCGCTGTGGTAACGCACCGCCGCAATCAAAGGGTTAAAGCATCGGGTTGCGGAGGTTTCCGCCACTGCCTGGTGCCTGCAGGGGATGCTCTGGGATCAGGGCTGTGTAGTACAGCCCCGATCCCAGCGCAATTGCGGCGCCGGGCACTGCAAACTCCGGTGTCTGCAGCGACGTCTAAAGACATCGCTGCAGACGAACGACCCGCAACAGCCGACGTCTAAAGTCGGCGGGCGGTCGTTAAGGAGTTAAAACTATATGGTGCGTTTCTCCTGCAGCAATAGGGTGAGTTTCTGCTGCAGCAAAATCGCATCCAAACATGCACCATACTTTAGGTGTGTGTTGGATGTGTTTTAAGCAGCGCTTTGAATATGTTTTTCGGATCGAAAACGTATCCAAAAACGTATTCAAAAATGCCGTGTGAACATATCCATAAAGGTAAGAGTTGATAATACATCACAGTATAAAAATCAGAGAACTGCACAGCAATAACCTCTCCTTACTACATCCATAGAATATAGGCTTTAGCACTCAGCACTTATATTCTGCAGCTAATTGCAGCTAACAGCTGCTGGTTACAGCACAGGATGGCACCGGTGCCACTCTATGCGGATTAACCCCTTAAACACCGCGGCAATGGTGACTGCGTCATCTAAATGAATGAGAAATGGTCCTGCGCACCGTCCCTCACTCTGGTTGGGGCCCCGTGGCAAGATCGCGGGGTTCTGATCGGTTTACATGGCGGCTGGGACCCTTATGAGGGCTTCTATAGCTGCCATGTTTTTTGTTTCACTACTTCCTGTCCCAAGCAGGAAGTAGTGGAGCAGCCATATTGGTCGAACCAAATGCATTGTCTATACAAAGCATTAGGCTGTATAAATGATTGAGCCCCCTAGTGGTAAAGCATCCCAGGAGTTAAAGTTAAAAAAAAAAAAAATTAAAAGTTCAAATCACCCCCCTTTTGTCATTTTACAAATAAAAAAATAATAAAAAGTTACACTTATTTGGTATCGCTGCTTCAAAAAAAGATCTATTGAAATATAATATAATTAATCCCGTACGCTGAACACCGTAGAAGAAGATAAAATCCAAACGCCAAAATTGTGGTGTTTTTTTCATTTCATGTTCCCTAAAAATTGGAATAAAAGTGATCAAAAAAGTCGCATGTTTTCCAAACCAATAAGAAGTACACTTCAACCTGCAAAAAATGTACCCTCACTCAATTCTGTAGGTAGAAGTACATGAAAGTTATTGGTTGCAAAAAATGGTGCGCAAATTTCAAAAATAGAAAATGTTTGGATTTTTTTTTACAGCACCAAAGCATAACGAAAACCCTACATGTTTGATGTTACCAGAATCATATCAAACTGCAGAATACAGAGAACACATCATTAATACCAGAGAGTGAACTGCCCCACTTGGAATTGTTTTGCTGCTTTTCAGTATATTATATGGTATGGTATGGTGAATAACACCATTAGAAAGTACATCTTGTCCCACAAAATAAAAGCCCTCATGTAGATGAAAAAATAAAAAAGTTATGGCTCTTGGAAGGCACCATCCCGCGCTGTGATCGTGCTGTAACTGCACCATTTTAGCTGCAATCCCGATACAAAGCCCCTTTCCGGCATTAGGACTTACTCTTACGTCCAGTTGGGGTAAGGGGTTATGTTGTTAAAAACAGTTTTTTTTATCCCTTGCTTGTTTACAGATGGTTTCATAGGTTACTTACCATGTCTATTCTGTAACAGTGGTTGATGATTAGTCACAGCAGGGTGGAGTTTACTGAAACTTTAACCCTTTAGAGTTACTGAAAAGATTTCAGTATTATTGTGTCCTGCTGTTAGGTCTGCAGTGGAACTGTTATCTTTGTATGTAAATATACACATAACAGTTCTGTTTGCAGTATGCAAGTTTCAGTCTCCCACTAGGAGAATCCTCTCAATATAAGTACAGCTATGCTAGCTCACATTTATAGCCAGAAATCCTGCTTGGATAGTGTAATGTTTTTCTCAAAACTTCTTCATCACCAATGTCCCTCTAACAGGCATAGCAAGAAATAGGAGCTAGCAGAGCTAAAATGCAGTGCGGTAGATCCGCCCACAGCCTGCACATTACATGGGAGCCTGAAGTATGGGGAAAGGCGAGCAGGTTCTGTAAAAAGAGAAAGACGGGAAACCCCTTTAAAGGTATGTTTACGTCGTGTTGGATCCGATTTTGGATCCATTTTTGGATGCGTCTTTGGATCCGTGTTTCGGACTCTAAACAGACCCAAACATTCGTCTAACAATGTGCAATGTGTGATTTACATTGTTTTCAATGTAAAACACGCATCGGTGTTCAAACGAGTTTTCGCTGATGCGTGTTTTCCATGCGTCTTTCTGATGCGTCTTTCAGATCCGTTCTAAGAATTGTCATGTCAATTCTTGATCTAAAAGACACAGCAGATGCCCTATTTAAAACTAAATGGTGCAATCCCGCTGCAGCCAAACACACACCTGCGTGTTGCATGCGTTTTGGATGCGATTTACGCAGCCCTTTTGGATGCGTTTTTAGATCGAAAACAGATCCAACATGCCGGGTGAACATACACTAATACCTAAGCCATTGCGCGGTATTTTCCTATTCAAGTCTATGAATGGTTTATCACTTTGAATATTGGTTTAACTGTAATTAAAATTATATACGGGGAATGTTCACATGTTTTACATAGGCCATGATGGTTTTAGGACTATCGAAGATATAATGCAAATATATCTGCTTCCAGCCTTTAATTTGCAAGTGATGAAAGCATCTGGTTAGTTCCTATGGGCAAAAAAATCTGTTCTTCCACATTCCAGTTTTAATGCATTAGCCATAAGCTGACAGATACAATTCCTTTTATAGTTGTCAGTAAATGTCATAAAAATAAATATTGTAATACGGTAAAATCTGTAACTGTAAAAATTGTAAGTCTAGAGGCATACACTCATATATTGTAAAGAAAAAATGTGTTTTGCATTAGCAATGTCTCCTATCCTCCATAGAGTGTTACATAAAAGATTAAATAGTTATCATTTTTTTGCAGGTTGCAGGTCCATTATGCAAAAAATTGCCTACACTCTGCTAGTCTATGAACTTACTTGAAATCAACTTAATGTTGTAGACTACCGCAAAGATGACCAGCTGTGACTAACTAACCGTTCCACAGCATGTATTGAGTCAGCGCAGATATGAACCTGAAGAAGCGTCTCTATTAGACACAAAACGCGTAGTTCATTTTTACAATAAAATTGTTTTCATAAAACGGAAGGAGCCTGCACTGAATCAATACATGGAGACCAGCTGCGGCTCACTGATCAGCATTCACTTGTTTTTGTTATGTGGTAACGGAGTGTTGTGTCTACCCTACGCACAAAAATACAAGGTGAGCTTTCTATCATTGGAGTATCCCATTTGAAATAGTACACTAGGAAGCGCCTTCTTGTTTTATTTTTCTCCTAAATGAAAATACTGCAATGCAAAAATAAAAGAATCACATGTAAATAGAAATCTTAATTGAGCTACAACTAGTATAGTGACTTCCCACTGACTACGTCATTCCTGCATATTCTGGCATGCAGCTTGATTACTCCATTAAAGCCTGAACACAGAAACTGAATCTATGTGCTAATACTCCAGGGGCTGCATCAGATCACAGAGCTAAAAATAATCCGTTCAAAAGGATTGGGAAATAGTTTTTATACATCATACAAATTAAAAAACCTACACTATGAAAATGCTTTTTAACTGTCCGGCTTTAAATAACTTAGAATAAAAAATAATAGACTGATGATAGTTTTGGGGGAAAAAAAAACGTAAAACTTGATTAAACCCCCTTTCTTACCCGGGTACGACCATAATTCTTATTTAATGATAACGCATTCCCCAAAGGGATGATAAGGGGATGCTAAGGTGAGTTTAAAGGGGCTCAATACCTTCTGTAAAAAGAAACACCATATTAAAATCATGGAAATTTGGGGGAACCTGTTTTATTCTTGTATCAGGGCCCAGGAACTTCATGTTACACCTCTGTTCCCCATATTTTGGATAAAATACTATCTTTAACTGTTTAGGACCCCCCACTGCCCCAAGGCTCGAAAAGAACAAAACTTTAAAGACAAATTAAGCTGTACTGATGTTTCCCCCCAAAACTAAAATTTTAATTTTCTACATTCATCTCTTAATATTATTCCGACAATAAACCCTTTTTTTCATTTCTGGTTTCCTATAGAACTGAGATCAGGACAAGCACCATACTTAAAAAAAATAAAATTATAATTTTTTCTGTAAAATTTTAAAATATAATATATAATTTAAAAATATAATTTTAAAATCCTTGTCTTTTCTACAGTGATGAAAATTTTAAATATTGGAAAACGTTTCAAATTTTCTAATAAATTTTATTTTTGAAAAAATTTTCCAATTCCACTGGGGGCCCCTTTTAGTTTAAAAATTTCTTCTTAACCAATGCCATTAGTAGGTTTTGCAACAATAAGATTGTAAGGTCTTGAGGGCAGCTCACTGGTTTTTTCCCACCCCTTTAGATTTTTTTGTGTGTTTCCCTTATAATGAGACACCTTTTTTTTGGGCCCTCAGTTAACCAGCTGATATTTTTTTTCCCCTTTAAATGGGAATTTTCTTTCTAAATTTCCGATAGATTTTTAAATGATATCATGGGCTTTCCATTTTTTTTTTGCCCCCTCCTTTTTTTCATGTGTTCCTTTTTAATTTTTATAATTATTACGATTTAAAGTATGGCACTTTAGTTTGATTCCTTTGACCCCGGGTTTAATTTAAATGAAATTTCTCATCTGGTAAAATTTCCCTTAATAGCAACTTAAGAGATTTCATTTACTTGAAAAATTTGGGGACGTGTTCAATTTCTTTTTTATTTCATATAATTTTTAAAGGGGTTTTTCCACCCTGTAATGTTGAGTGGGGGAACCCCCAAAAATTGGTATTTAACAATTTCTAAATATATTCATTAAAAAAATGATAACTCTGAGAGCTACCCGCATTTTTTTAAACCCCCTTAGTTACCTCAAAGCTTTTCCCCAGTCACGACCCAGGGGCGACCCGGTCCCCCCGCTTGCGTAAACACTTTTATTGATGACAGGCCCAAAATGAATGGGGGTTTTAAAGGGACCGGGGAGACGTGCAAATTGAGGGTTTTTTCCCTTTCGTATTTAGAACCTCCTTTTACTGTTTTTATTTCAATTAAAAGTTTTGAAACGCTCCCTTTGGTTCCCCCACTTCCCCCACTCACCCCCTCCCTCTCTCTCTCCTGCAGCTTCATGACTCAGCATGATTCGTATATATTCTGCTCCTGTGCTGACAGGAGGTAGGTAACTGGCGTCTTGGCAAATCCCCTTTAAGGCACCATTAGTCCCAGGGTGCATTGTGCGGGGGCATATACAGTATATATATCTATAAAATATATATATATAATATATATATATATATATATATATATTATATATATATATATATATATATATATATATATACGGAATATATAGATATATCATGTAATGTAGTACAACTGTGATGGTTTAGTTTGTAGAAATCTATGTATGTGGCAATGTTGCATATAGAGTTTATTCTCACAAACCATAGAAATCTGGGTACATCATTTTACTACATACATTGTTGGGGGGATTAATTAAAGGCATCAGAGCTCACATGAATCTTTTTTTTTTTTATCATTTTTTCACTGATGTCCACCTATGTCTTTATGCCCTTTCAATAACCAGGGCCTGGTTGTGACTGCATAATACTTAAATTTAGTCACAATTAAATTCAATAAAATGACAGCACGTTATAATTATATATACAGATATATGTGTGTATATGTAGTGCAACAAGGCCACAAAATGGATGGATTTGTGATGGCTACATGCATCTACTCAGTAGTAGGTAGAATCTATTTTAAAATGTTGGCAGCTATGTATGTTACAGTGAGATGATGGATTAAACAGACGCTTGAGAAAGCCATATCAACATGATCTCAGGAAGAAACCAGCAAATAAACTATAAACAGTTGTCTTGTACTATTGCAGATCCTGGTTTAGATAGAATGATGAGGATTGTATACAACATACGAATCATGACTCTAGACAATAGATGCTATAAAAAAAACCTACTTTCCTTGAAAGCAGCAATGACACTGTCAGTCTTGAAAAATCTAAACCCAAATACTAAATAGATATATAGCAGGTGTGAAACAAACAGCTGGTACGCTATGTTATTAACTCACTCCCTTCCCATGCCATTGTAATGTATGGTGCAATACGTTAACAACGCACTGCGCTAGGGCTGTTAGTTGAATGCCTAATACTGCTACAATCAAGTACCCCATACATGGGATTATCAATTACACTACAATATACAGTCATAGGATAAGACACATGGATGCCAAATGAAGTGGAAAATAAATCGACCAAGACCATCTGTAATGAAGCTTAGATAAATTATATTAAACTCATCAAAGACCAATAACTTTAATAGGAATTAATATTAATAACACAATCCAGGCTTAAAGGGGTTTCACCACAAAGTAAAAACCCCAGCGCTGGCTGCTTGCAGCTAGCTGCTAGTTGGCCATGTATTTGAATGAGGAGGTTAGGGCTTGCAGCTGTCTTCTCCACTTACTTATAACGGAGCGTCAGACCATGGCCGAGCGCAGACACTCAGCTATATTCAGAAGCTCCCATAGAAATGAAAGAGGAGAACGGCCAGAAGTGCTGCCCTCCTCATTCACATGCATGGACGGCGGCCAGTGCTGGGGTTTTTACTTTGCGATAAAACCCCCTTTAAACTCAGATTACTTTATGAAACCATATAAATATTTCAAAAAAACATTCTAATCACCAACTACCTGGCCATTCACAACTCGCAGTTTATTCCCTCCTGTAATACAGAGGCCATGACTAGCAAGATAAAACAGTATTTACAACAAAACTGAGTTAAGGGCAAAGAGGGTGAGGAATGACAACCCAACAGTCTGATAGGTAAGATGTGTTCACATATTACACTTTTATTTTTTACATGTATGAGGCATTTAAAAAACACAAACAATGCATGCAGTTAAGAAGCATGGAGTGTTTCAAAGACATATGCATCTCTTATGTATGAAAACTGTCTAGAAGTAAGACTTTCTTTGTTGGCTATAGCAACCAATCAGAGTTACTCTTTCATTTTATATAGGGCTCTGGAAATATAAAAGCTGAGCTCTGATTGGTTGTTATGGTCAACAAAGAAAGTCTTACTGCTAGACAGTTTTCATACATAAGTCCCAATGTTTTTTACAACTAATTCAAATATGCAACACTGGTGACATTCTTATCAAATTTTTGTTAACTAAAAGGAGCATGTCAGGTGGTGTATGCTGCTCTATCTAGAGCAGGATCTGATAGATGGAGAGAAGCTGAGCTCTGTGATATATAGGGTTGAATGATAGAGGAGAGAAGTTGAGCTCTGTGATATATAGGGTTATAGGATAGAGGAGAGAAGCTGAGCTCTGTGATATATAGGGTTATATGATAGAGGAGAGAAGCTGAGCTCTGTGATGTATACGGTTAGATGATAGAGGGAGAGGAGCTGACCTCTCTGATATATAGTGTTATATGATAGAGGGAGAGTAGTTGAGCTCTGTGATATACTGCATAGGGTTATATGATAGAGGAGAGGAGCTGAGCTCTGTGATATAGAGTTATATGATAGAGGAGAGGAGCTGAGCTCTGTGATGTATACGGTTATATGATAGAGGGAGAGGAGCTGACCTCTCTGATATATAGTGTTATATGATAGAGGGAGAAGAGTTGAGCTCTGTGATATATAGGTTTATAGGCTAGAGGGAGAGAAGGTGAGCTCTGTGATATATAGGGTTATATGATAGAGGAGAGCAACTGAGCTCTGTGATATATAGGGTTATATGATAGAGGAGAGAAGCTGAGCTCTGTGATATATACGGTTATATGATAGAGGGAGAGGAGCTGAGCTCTGTGATATATAGGATTATATGATAGAGGGAGAGGAACTGAGCTTTGTGATATATATGCAAGCATCCATTAAAAAATGTATACCCCCCAATTTCACATGGTGTCCATCAATGCTTTGTTGGCCAGCAGTTCAGCAATAATACTAGCTAAATATAAAACTCTGATGACTGGTGGCATCAGATGACACACAATTTAAAATATAGTTGTGCAAAGCTCCAGTCTGACTAGACACAAAGCAGAGAAGGCTCTAAAACAAAGTATACCAACATGAGGCTCCTGCTGGTAAGGCTCCTGATGGTGTTGATTTACACAATTACACAGCATACTGCCCTAGACAGGACAGACCAGCATTTGTAGCCTTCTCTCCAATCCCATGGTCTCAAAGATCCTAAAAAAGCAGGGATCTAGAATGAACACAGGTTTGGACTGGCTCACAAAGGAGCAGGGAAGCCCCCTGTAGCTCCCTGGGCATGGTGGGCCCCTTTCAGGGAGAAAGACAGAGAAAAAGAGGCATTTGTACAGTAGCTATAGAATGAGCCCCAAGAATGAACTTCCCTGGTGGGCCCCAAGAATCAACTCCCCTGTGGGCTACAAGAATAAACTCCACTGCTGGGTCCACAGAATCAACTCCATTGTTGGGCCCAAAGAGCCAACTCCACTTATGGGCCCCAAGAATCAACTCCACTGGTGGGCCCCAAGAATCAACTACACTGGTGGGCCCCAAGAATTAGCTCTTCCTGTGGGCCCCAATAATCAACTCCACTGGTGGGCCCCAATAATCAACTACACTGTTGGGCCCCAAGAATCAGCTCTTCTGGTGGGCCCAAAGAATCACCTCCACTGGTGGACCCAAAGAATCAACTCCACTGTTGGGCCCAAAGAATAAACATTGCTGGAGTTCCCCAAAATTGAAGATCTTTGGTGGGCCCCAAGAAGCAGCTTTATTGGTGGGCCCCAGACATCCCAGTCCGGCACTGCATAAATGTGCCATCCTTTTTCACTATAATATGTGTACACATTTTCCACACATGCTTTGTGTATAGACAAACTTGTCTGTACTTCTATGATGGGTGAAAGGGATGATTATAGCAATTATTGAAGGGCATACCCTTGCATTACCAACATAAGCCCCCCTCCCCTCCTCAAATGAGAGAGTGCTGAGGACAGCCATCCAGGGATCAAATCTAAACTACTTTAGCCATCAACCTTCCTGAAAATGTAGCATAAACAAGCATAAAAGTATTCACTTGTCAAATTAATCAACCCATCTGCTGGTCTAGGGATATAATTCAGGTACAGGACAGGTTATTTCCAGCCCTGCTCCAACATAAATAATAGATCTACCGCATCCAAGCTGGGTGTATCTTTTACAGCAACCTGAATGGAAACTGTAAGATAAGGAATTGGAGCTCTAAATTGCTTTCTCTTTATATAGCGGCTACCTAAATGTAAAGCAACATCCATAGGAGTGCTTTAAATATAGTCCCATAAAACATAGTGTCCACGTTACATAAATCTAGATTGTACAAGGTCTAACAGGAGTACATGGCATGTTCACGGGAAGATTCATTCCACTGCCAGAATTCAGGTCATTAAATATTAACCCTCCATACATGTTTTACGATATTCGATATCTTTGTTAGCTAGTTATGTCTTCTGGCTAACATCATTGTGTTATCAGATCTGGATAATATTTTTTTACCGCCACAAATCATGATTACATTTCAAAATCTCTTTTATTACACGAAAGCCGGGCATCTCAACGGGTAACGATGCAAATCCATCATAAAATCTGCTATACACTAATCCTTTTAGAAACACACATGGAAATACATTTTGTTCAAGAGCAAACAGAGGATAAAAAATTGGCGTCTCTAAAGTAGCACAATCCTCAAGAATAAAGTAACTGCAAAATAATCTTAACTTTCCACAGAGCAGCAGCATTCAGGAATTTTGTTTACTGGCAAATGAAATGAAACTATAAGCCAAAAAAAGAAAAAAAGGTAAGACCTTGCAAACCCAACACTATTCTGGTCACTGCCTCCACAAAGCTGTGCTGCCTACGTGGGGTTAATTTTGGGGAGCCAAAGATACAGATAACAGTATTTTGCTGACTTATTTAATGTACCTATGCCACCACAGAGTTCTTTGTGTACTCACAGCAAGCAATGTAGAAACCTGACAAAAAATGCGATGGGGTGTGTGTGGGACTAAAGGACTTTCTAAGAACATACATTTGTGTTTCGCTATTATTCCCAGTGTGTAGAACACGTGTGGAGCGTCTTGTGGATTTATACAGTACAAGGTTTGCAGTAGCTCGGTGGTGAGACATGCCAGGGTACTGAGATGCTAACATGTAACCGTAACTACACAATGCTATTGCAACCATGGTTAGTTGGTATTGCTTATCAGTGGCCCTTCCATTTATGAATTCATCAATGTAAGAAATAGGTTCCAATGTTCAGCTCCTAGCCAGGAATGTGCTAAGAGATACTATCATAAGGAGTCAACATCAAAGATTTTGTATGTTTAACTGCAATATCAATATAATAAAATACATTGTATTAACACCCAGAGAAAGTAGAATAAAAGAAAAGCTTGTAAATGCATCCATATTAACCATCACAAGGTATATTAGTGACCCACATGTATAATATATACTAGTATAGCATCATGATAATTGTACTTACGATCAAGTCCATTGATGTATCGCATTGTAATTTCACAGTGACCCCATACAGCGCTGACAACAGGGTAAAGTTTTTTCCCCTTAAGTCCTCTGAAGGCAACTCCTAAATATTGTCCATCAACTATAAAGCTAAGAGTCCCCTCATCCATGTCTAACACTACCAGCAAAGAGTCTGGGAGTACAAATGATTCGTCAGGTTCCAAAAAAGCTGGGTACGTAACACCAGGTTGGTTTTTACAGTTGTGATAGAGTTTGTTTCGTCCTAGGTCCCAGCCCCAAGACTCGCTATTGCTTCCTACCAATGAAGTATATCCAACTGAATGTAAAGGGGCATCTGCAGTTGCTACCCCAACAACAGCATGTGTTCCTCTTTGTCTTGTAGGCCAATGAATTTGCCAAACGTGAAGGCCTCTTGTGTAGCCAACTTTCCCTCTGATGCAGTCTGTACTTTGTGCAACTGGGTGACGATGGAACGTCAGTCGGTCGTCCTCCTTTACAAAGATATTCAAAGACCGGTCCTCATTGTTCCAAGCATGTTTGTGCTGAACTTCCAAAGTAGCCATGGGCATATCCAGCAGCATATCTAGTCTAGCAGGCTTACAAAAGTCAGGACCCCGTAGTTCTCTCTTGACTGGTCTATAGGGGGGGTCCCGTACATCCACAGACTTTATGCTCCCTGAGATCTTTTGACCCATTTCTTGTCTGTGGATTGATAAAAGGGGACAGGGTAAGGGGAAAGGGAAGATGTTCCTTTGTTTCCTTCTGTTACCTCATTAAAAAAATGTATATTGAAGCCCGTTACTTATGCACCACAAGCAGCCTATGAAGACCCTCAGCAGATCAGCAATCTTCTAGAAAGCTTTTTCCTGGAAGAAAGGAGAACAACATATTAGTGTGGGATGAGTGACATAAGTGGGTTTGTACACAAATCTAAAATCGTGTTTCTCAGCCTTGGACCTTATGTTCCTAAACACTATTTATCTGATATGCGTATAATGTGTTGCCAATTAATAATTTGTCCTTTCACAGTTGTTGCGTATAACTCTGATTCCATGCTTCATCTGAGAAGCCTAAAGAAAGCAAATCTAAAAACTGAGACGTGCGAGAGTGCAGAGATTGCTGCACAGCAAGGATTTCCATAGAATAGGCATCTCCGAGACACCATGTAGAAAGCGCAAGCCTTAATTACTGTACTTCAGATAGGCTCAGGTTCAATTTTATGCCAAATATGTACTGTAAAAACAAGCATAAAAAGGAAAGGTTCCACTTTGCAAAGACATGTACATGATACCTTCTAGCTGCTAGGCTTGACATTCTACACAAATTGTAAAGACTTCAGAGGCCTCTTCTTTAGACATAACTCCATATATTTCCAAGGCATCAGTGGCAGCTGACAGGTTTAGACACCCTGTACAGACTCTGACTAACCAAAAACAAAATGTGCCTGAGAATGTACAGAGCTCACAGTGTGCTACACAGACAATAACTTCCTCTGATTCATAATGGGATACAGACACACACCGCTTTCCTTCCCTCCACCCCTCCACATAAGTCTAGCCAAAGCCTCGCCTTTGGATGTAAGAACATTATTCACATTCTTTAAACTAACGGTTCTTCATAGCAGAGCAGTAGACACATCTATATCACTCTTTCACAGACATATCTTCCTCTATATCCTGTATGTCAGACCATAACATGATTTTTATTTTCTTCATAGAAAACTTGGCTAAAATATATTCCATGTAATATGTTCATATATCCCTGCAAGCCACATCAGCAAAGCCAGATATTTTTGATATGTAGATTTATAATCACCCAAATGTTCCACTTTCTAACAAAGAAAATAAATTGTAATAAAACAGTAGAAATTACTAAGATCCATGGCTTTTACAGGTATGGTGACATCACTATTAGAGAAGACATGTTGTATGAAATAAAATTAATTTATGCCATTTAAGGGGGGCACACAAAGCTTTTTTACTTTATAGCGAATATGCAAACTACAGATTTATAAATCACCCAAATGTTCCACTTTCTAAATAAGAAAATAAATTGTAATAAAACAGTAGAAATTACTAAGATCCATGGCTTTTACAGGTATGGTGACATCACTATTAGAGTAGACAAGTTGATTTAAATAAAATGAATTTATGCCATTTAAAGGGGGTACCCAAAGCTTTTTTTACTTTATAGCGAATATGCAAACCACAGATACTCCAATAAACAATGTTTAACAGGTAAACATTTTGGCTTCATGAAACAGCTCAAACATATCATAGTAAATTATTTTACTAGAAAAGATATTTCTATCTCACATTTTTCACTATCCAGTCTGTGTCTGTACTGGCTACGGGAAATGGAGAGGTGGTTGTGCACAAACTCAAGATGACCAGTGTAAAATGTAGATAATTGCTTCTAATGGTATATTTTTTCCAATTCAAGTAAAGGACAAGATCTAAAATTGCTTAGAGGGGTGTTCCCAACATAGACTTTGATGGCATACTGACAGGATATGAGAATCAAAGATTGGTAGATGCGGGTCTCACCCCTGGGACCCGCCAATATCTTGGGAACATGTTAACTCAGAATGGAGAGCTAGTTGTGCTTGCGCTCTCCTCTCCACACCAATATGCCATCAAATTCTAGTGTTGAGGAAATAAATATAGAATAGTCATAAAAAAAACATACATTTCTTGTTCTTCTTTGAGCTATTATGAAAGCCTGAATTCTTTGAGGCTTGGACTTCAGTAATGATAAGCAATGTGTTAAACATATCAGCTTTACAGGATGGAATCTTTTTATGGACCAATTTTTCACGTTTTCACTATAAATTTTAAATCAGGGTGAGAGGCAGACTATGTGCTGACCATGTCATTGAGTTGAAATGACTTTTCTGAAGAAAAGCTTTAATGATCTTTTGTCTGTGTCCAGATGAAAAATCATCCTGAGAAAAGACTACATCATCACCAAATTTATTTTGTATCGAAGGAATGAGAAAACTGTCCAGCATTTCTATGTCCACCTCTTCATTGACTGTAGAGGCAATGATTGTCATATCCTTTGGTCCTTTACCTGACATGAAATCCCACATAATAGGTGAGTTGGGAAATCAATTTTTTTCTTCAAGCGTCATCTCTATTTGTTTCATTAGAACGGCTCCAGACAAAAGCTCCAGAATCATCTCATTTGATGCAGATTAATAATTCACTTTATCACTTGTATCCAGTGATCCACAATCTGTGACTGCTTCTCTCAAGCCCACAATAAATTTTGCTGACTTAGACCAAAGAAGATCTTTCACCATGCTCTTTGTTGGCTTTTCATTTTGATATTGCCACGTTTTTTGTCAAATAACCCAGTCCAAAAGCTCAGTAAAGACTAATTTGCCTTTAGACTTTGGATGGTATTTGTTTTAGAGATGCAAATGACAAAGTGATTCCATCATTTTTTCCTTTACATATGTCATTGATTTAAAAAAAAGGACTTGTTTAAAATATGTTCAGCTATTATACAAATCACGAATATACAGAGACCAATGTTTATTTACAAAGAAGTATAAACCAGGAAGCACTTCCTCTAATTGTGGTGATACCATAATCCTTACCAGGGGTTGTAGATGGGACTTATACCTCTTCCCCACAACCTCCTTGAATTGCAATACAGGTGGATAGGATATTGCAGAGAACTACAGTACTGTGCAAAAGTGTTAGGCAGGTATGGAACAAAATCTGCAAAGAATGCATCAGGAAGGTATCTGAATGGCTCCATATTTTTCTACTAGTCAATGACCCCAAATATACAGCCAATCATTACGGACTCTCATCAGTGTAAACAAGGTGCCCTGGAAGTGATGATATGGATCTGCAGAGCCCTCATCTCAATGTCATCCAGTCTGTGTGGGATTACATAAAGTGAAAGGCAAGCCTACATCTGCAGAATATCTGTGGTTACTTCTCTAAGATGTTTGGAACAACCTCCCTGCCGAGTACCTTCAAAAACTGTGTGCAAGTGTCCCTAGAAGAGATGATTTTGGTTTGCAGGAAAAGGGTGGTCATACCGAATATTGATTTGATCGATCTGTTGATTGATCTGTTCATTCAATTTGCATTTCGTTAGTTGATAAAAATAAATTAACACTTCTATTTGTGAAATCATTCTGACTTTGTAGCATTTTTTCCATACCTACCTAAAACATTTGCACAGTAATGTATAATATCATGGCTGGCGCAGTTGTGGAACACCTCTTGACAAATTACTGACGGAGTCGATATTTTTAGGGACTGATGATGAAGAAAACACCATCAAAAGACAAAACAGGAAACAGCAGAAAACCTTAGCCAAAGATTGTAAGAACACTTAAACATGATCATAAGACGATTGCTAAACTATGTTGCCACATTTAACCACAGAAGTCCTCCAAAAACACCACTTTTCTGAAACTTTTTGAGATTTTCCTCAGTTATTTCTAGCCATCAGGGTGCAGCTTATGGCATCTTTCCATTAGGGTATGTCCCCACGGCAAGGATTTTCGACCGTTTTTTCAGGCGGTTTGTGGTTTTGCAGACCACCTGAAAAAACGGCCGAAAATGAACAGAATGGTGCTCTATGGAAAACCCGTGCAGCAGACCCCACAGCACGGGTTTTGCCGCCCGCAGGCCGCCCACAAAGCATTGTGTAAGCACATTCTTCCGTCCGGTTTCCAGACAGAATATGTGCTTCTCAATATGAAGGAGGAGGGCTTTTCTCCGCTCATCAAGGAGAAAAGCCTCCCCCCCGTGACCGTGGGGAACGGCCGCAAAATAGTGCAAATACCGGTCGCATAACCGACCGGTTTTTGGCACTTGCCCAGGGAACGCACCCTTAGAGTAACAGTCTTGTCCACAGACAGCTCTGCCACGTTGACCACCGTCAGTGTCACCTGAATGACACCTATTTAGCCATATCCTAAAGCAGGCCAGAACCGCAGGTAAGAATGTGATAATCTCAGCGACACTCATCATTGGAGTACTCAGAGGGTTATGGTAAAAAGCGAGGCAGTGAGTCACTCTGAAAACATTTAGCGATGTATTACACACAAGAACAAGCAACCGTCGTAACATTTACTACTGTACATCATAGGGAGACGTGAGCTTCAGACACATCATGTCATTTCAACCCTGCCAAGGTTTGTTGTTGTATTTGCCATCAATGAGAAAACAGAGACTGTACGTACTGTACTCCTACCACTAATATTATTCTGTCTTGCTTCATCTGTTGAACGCATTTGCGACAATTGTGTATTCTTACAAATATGTGATTGAACCCTGAGCTTATACCAGAAGTTATGTAACTTGAAATAGCAATTTCAGACATTAAAGTTTGGGTTCTGATTCACTGATTTACTGTGACTCTTACATACAGAGCACATGATGTGGTAAAAGGGGTAATGTCAAGTCATCTAATGAAAAACAGAGAAAGTATCTTTTATGCAGTTTGTCTCTAATTACAATTGACAGATCATGCAAGAAGACCACTTATAACATGGGATGACATCTACTGATTATGGAGAAACTTCAAGTAGTCTTTGACCATAGGTCTGGCAATGTTATATTGATTCAAGATACACCGAAGAGTATAGACATGAGGGGCTAACTCACAAGAACTAGCCTTTTCCATATGCTTGTTAATGCAGTTGAATGTCATAGAATGCAGTTTTTAACTGAGGATCTACCTTTATTAGCAGTCAAGTGATGTTGTTAGTTCTGATAGACATGACCGATCCATATGTTAAATGGTCAGCCATTCATTTCAATGGTCAGCATGCCATACAGTGCCACTCTTGTCCATGGGCAATGTCCAGTATTTCATCTCAGTCCCAATCCACTGGCTCCGCTTTTGGAAAATATACAGAACATTTTTTTGTAATCCTGGACCACAATTTCACCTTTCAGAAGCTGGGTTAACAGAAGCTTCTAGATATGACAGCTGATGTTCGGATGCCAGGCCCACAAGCTTAGTCATCTGGTCATTTTGAAACATTTTAAATAAATTGGAGGTCTTCCTTTTCCTTAAAAGGGTTTTCTCATCACGCTGTTTTAAGGAGCCACAGGTAGCTTCAAGCTCACACTTCCTAATAAAGCTGTGGGAGGTTCTATAGTAGTGATTGGCATAACAGCCCTGTTGTTCCTAGGGACATGAGTGCTGGAGAATTGTAAATAGCAGTGCACAAAGCTACAGAGCTCTAACGCTTGTCATTAACCTAGATAAACTAGCTTCTGTGCACGAGATAAGACTCAGCAGGGAGTGACTCACCATGGTCAGACTGACTTGGTAACCTACAGAAACTTCTGTACACTAGCAGTAGATAAAATTTTATTTATCTCCTAAACAAAGCAAAATTAACACAGCAATGAATTTAATAATAGTCTTCATTTGGGTTTCCTTACATGTTAAAAGATAGAAAACCCGTTTAAATATATGAAATCACAAATTATTTCCCAGTCTTTTTATCTTAAAATATATTAAAAAATTAATGGTGGGCAGGGTCCTCTTTCCTTTTGTATCAGTTTGTTATTGAGTGGTTATCTTGTCCTGGTCTCATATTATGTATTTGTATCTCTTGGTTTGTACAGGGCCCTGGAATTAATGGTGCTCAAAACTAAATAAATAAAGAATACAAATAACGAGCACTCAAAATGAAAAGGTATATGCACTACACCAGACAGATCATACCATTACTGTCAAAAACTGTATAATTGGTAGTTAACACTAGGGTAAGAGTCTTGTAGCTTGGGTATACTCCGAATAAGCTTAGCTAGTGGTAGAGTGTATAATAAACACCAGTAACTCAAACTGAGAAAGTGAAAAAAGCAGAAAAAAAACTAAACTGAAGTTGAGCCCTATTAGAATTAAAAGTATTTCTTATTTGGAGCTGCGTATTTAATAAGATGTTACTTGTTTCATCCAAACAACATATATGATATGGCCTTGTCAGATATTGAAAAGCTATGCGGAGCTTGGTGTAGGTCTACATAAGTACTTTTACTATATAGCATATTTACATTCAGATCCTAGATTAGATTTTTGTTCACAATCTTTTTAGGCTAAGTCCACACAGCAATGTAAAAATGTCGTCCATTTTGACATTGCTGGACCGCAGCAGGACACGGATTTTGGCGCAGATTTGCGCAAAAGTCGGGGTCGATTTTCAGATTTGCTGTCGGCCGCATACATTCAATATCAAGGAAAAACAGAGCAAATTGGGTAAGTAAATTTGCTAGGGTATCAAAGGGTTTTAAAGCCTGATGGAAAAACATCTTGCTGTATAAACAAACAGCAGGATTTTCATTGCGTCTATGCAGAATATTGTACTTTTTTTTGCGGTTTAAAATACGAATCGCGAAAATCCGGGGAAAAAAGCTGTAGACATACCCTTGAAAAAATCAGTTTTTAACAACAGGCGTACATCCATGGCTCAAGAACCTTCCAAAACATTTTTATCTGCCAAAAAAGAAATTTTCCGCTTTGAGCTTTATTTGGCTACAAAACAGGACATCGTCCAATACCCAGCTAAACATAAAACATTAAGGGGTTTAAACCATGAAGACAAACTTTCACACCATATCCTCATATCCCAGATCACCGACAATTAATAGTAGTAATTGTTAAGGTCTGGTCATGGAATCGGGAAAAAAATTTCCCCAAAGTTTCATTTTTCATACAATAAAAAATAAAAATGTTAATTTTTTTTTTTTTTCATTTTCAAAAAAAAAAAAAAATCTCAAATAATTTTTTATTAAAATTTAATTTTTATTAAAATTTAAATTTTTTTAAAATTAAAATTTTTTAAAATTTGAAAAATATATAAATTTTTTGGGGTTTTAGGTTTGTAACCCTTTTTTTTTTTTATTAGATAACTGGGGATAATGGGGATCAGGACTCTAGGACATTCACACTTTATATTTTTTGGGAAAATATAGTTACACCAAATATTTATTTGATTTTGATTTACATTTTTTTCGTTCACTTTGCATTTTGTTTAAAGCATGATGCTGTTTTGCCCCTGTCGGGGGTTGGAATGCAGAGGCTTACCGCTGCGCACCTCCATCTGACTGGTGACTTCTCTCTTGTGGCCACACCATCGGCCTCCCTCTTCCTCTGCTCATAGCGCACACACACGTTGGCCGATGTAATTTATAAGGCCAGTGATCCAATGAATCCACATCTTGTTACTGGTGATTCGTTACAGTTAATTGATAAAAATAAGCTAGTAAGACTTAGCTGGGGACACGCACAGAAAAAAACCCCGAAAGCACAGTTTTTTTCCCCACCCCGATGCGGTTTTTTTTTCAATTTTTGCCCAAAAAAATGTTGGTTCTCTTTTTATTGCCGTCACCCATACAATTGTATTGTATGGGAAGAGGGCAAAAAAAAATAAAAACTCGGGGTATTATCCCAAAAGTTGTTAATCGGGGAGTTCCAAAAGACAATTGTGGCATAAACAACCTGTGGAGACTACAGGTCGTCTTTTCTATTCTAGTCTATGGGCTGCATGAACAATCGTATTTAGGCCGATTTTAAAATCCAAAAGCAAGAAATATGATCTAAAGCTGGCAGGGGGAGACAACCCAAAACGGTTAAAAGAAATTCTTACTTGGGCAGCATTTTTCCCCTTATTTTTTGGAAACGGAAACCTAAAATTAAAATTGGGTTCTTCTGGTTTTTGAAAGAAAATTTGATCACTTTTACACTAAAATACTTGTGCCTTTTCAAAAACTTTAGGGAAGTTTCCCCAAACCCATTTTTAAAAAATTTTTTGAAACTTAGACTAGGGAAAGTCTAAGGGGGTGCCATGACGCAGGTTTTAAAATGCGGGCCCAAACAAAGGAGGCCTTTACAGCTCCGACAGACAGACCAATTTTAAATTTGGGGTCTGTCGGGGGCCGGGGAGGCTTTGAAGTTTACACTGAATTTTTTAAGCCCCAATTTTGGGCCACCGGCATAAAACCAGTGCATTTTTTCGGGAGGAGGGAAGGGACCCGGGAGCGCGGGCAGGTGGGGGGGGAACCCGGGGACCCGACCCGCGGCCCGGCAGGGACCGGGGGGAGCCCAAACGGGTGAAAAGCGGGGGTTTGGCCCCCCAGCACGGGGGGGGGCTTCGGGCCCCCCCTTTGGACCCCCCCCCCCCCAAGGGCCCCCTCCCCCCCCCCCTTCAGGTTGGGGAGGAATTTAAAGGGACAACCCCCCGCGGCCAGGAAGCCCCTTTCCGGCTCCCAAATCTCCCCCTCCACCGAAACCCCTCCCAATCCCCCAAAAAATTTGTCTTTTACTCCCAAACTGACCTCATACCCCAAGATCTCTTTACCGAAAAATATTTTGGAGGCTACGGACCGGGGGAAAGGGGGCCCCTTTTTCTGGAGAAGGGGGTCAACACGACGGGCTTCAGGGGGATACAATGAAAAGAATTGGGGGAACCGAAAAATTTGGGAGGAGTGGGAGTTTAATACCCACGGGGTTTAATCCGGCCAGGAATTCAAAGGGGCCAAAACCGGGCCAAGTTTGTAACGGGGGTTTTTTTTAACCTGACAAAATTTGGGGAAAAAGCCAACTTTGTCTCCAGGGGTAAAGGGGGAGCGGTTTCCCCTTTTTTTCTGCCCGCCGGGGCCCCTTCAAAGGGGCGGCACTTTCGCGGGGACGACGATCGCCCCCAAACAGATGCCAAAAAGGGCCCGGGGACCAAGGCATCCACGAGGGAACCTCGGAGAGGAGGGAAAAGGGAAGGAGGGGGGATGCCGCCCAAATACAATAAAAAAGGGAAAACGCCCAGAGGACCCTGAATCCGGGAAAATTTGGGTAAAAAATTTTGGGGCCCAGGTGGGAGGCGGACCAGTCACCCCTGGCGACAGAAAAAAAAGTGACGTAAGAAAATGCCCAGAATCTGGTTTGAATCTCTCTACCCGGGCCTTTAGATTGCGGGGGGAAAACGAAAAATCAAATTTCACCCCAATGGGGGGAGCAGAGGGCGCCCAGAACTTGGACCCCGAACTGCACCCCACGACAAAACAAATTTTGCTGGGGCGGCCTTGAAATGCAAAGATGTGGTTTAAAAGAACAGGGAGGCAAACGAGGTTGGAAGGAACCCCCGGGGGCCCAGTGGGACAAATTTGCACATCTTTTCGAAAACCATCCGTAATGCCCCCCGACACGGTTTTTTGCCCGAAGGGGAGGGAAAGGTGGTGATGAAATCCAACGCCAAAAGGGCCCAAATGGAACACGGGGGCGAAGGCAGGGGTTCGCATGCCCAAGGGCCCCTGGGGGGGCACCTTTTTTGGGGGCACAAGAAGCACGGGCCCATCCACAAATTTCCTTTAAATTTTTTAAAACCCAAAGTCCTGGCCACCAAAAAAACCGAAGACCCAACTGGAACGATCAAAGGGGGCCCCCGGGATGCCCTTTCCAAAAAGGGACATGCCCCCCAAAATTCAGGATTTTCTTGCGCAGCGATGGCCGAACGAAAGGTTTGCCAGGATTTACTGCCGAAGGAGAACAGGTCTGCGGGGATAAAGACTTTCCCGGAGGTATGATGTTTTGGGGCCCGGGGCTCCTCTCCGGTAAAGTCGGATGCGCAAGAGGGGGCCCAATGCCCTGATGTTTTTTTTCGGCTGGCGAAAAGGGATCCGGAAGTCAAATCGGGAAAAAAAAAAGAGACCCCCCCGGTTTCCCAAAAAGGGTTGAGGCCTGGGACAGGAGGTACTGAAGATTTTGTAAACATTTAAAAAACCACCTCAAAAAAAAAAAGGAAAAAATAAAACACCCCTCCAGAAGATCCGGGCCACCTTCCGGGGCCCAAACTTGATAGCGAGCAATTCTCATTTTCCCCCAATAGCATATTTCCCTCTCGGGCCGACGAGAAGGTCTTGGAGAAAAGGGCCGCAGGTACGGTTCCCCCCTTGGGACCCCCTTTTTTTGAGAAAAGGACAGCCCCGGGCCCCCCCCACCGAAGGGGGAAACCATTTCCAAGAGAAATCTTTTTTCAGGATCAGGGCGTAAACAGAAAAGGTTTGGGAAAAAAGGGGCTGACTTCAAATCCGAGAAGGCTCTTTCGGGGGCCGCGGGGGGCCCAAACCCAAGGGTTTAAAGCCTTTTTTAAGGGAGAGCCACAATTGGAGCCACCAGTGAAGAAAGGGGGATAAAAATTTCCCAAAAAAATTTGGCAAACCCCAAAAAAAAACTTTTGAAAGGGGCACAACCCAAAACGGGGTGTGGGCCCAAATTGCAAGATAGCAGCCCGTTTAAAGGGGGAACCATCCGGGCCCCTGGGTTCGGGGGACGTTTTTAACCGAGGAAAGGCAGACGGGGTTGGTGGAACACGCCCCTTCTCAAACTTGGCTTACAGGCTTTGCTGCAAGGTTTTTGCGGGCCCAAAGGCGTCCCCTGTGAAAAAAGGGCCCGGAGGCCCGGGGAAAAAAAACCAGAATGTCTTTCCAGATACACGATACAACGGTAATTTCAGGCCCCCTGAAGATGGTCGTTTACGAAAAACCCGAAAGACCGCGGGGGCATTGCACAAAACCGAATGGCTAACCAAATTTAAAAAAGGCCGCACGGGTATTGAACGCCGGCTTCCACTCATCTCCCTCCCCCAACCGATGAGATTGTATGCCCCACCAGGCCAAAAATTTTAGAAAAAACCTTGGGTCCCGTAACCCGGCAAAAGAAATTTCCGAAAATTAAAAGGGCCAAAAGGGGAAAACCCGGGTTTTTTTACCCGGGAATCTGGTTTTTAGGGGCCCCGGTATTCGATGCAAAAGGGCGGAGAGAACCAACCTTCTTCGTAAAAGAAAAACCCGGGTCCGGCGGGGGAAGAGGGCTTCGAAAAAAGCCCTTTTGCAGGTTTTCCCCGGGTATAGTCCGAAAAGGCCCCGATTTTCTGGTCCTTTACAACGGGGTAAAAAACTACCCCGTGGAGGACGTCCCCCGAAGGGGTCAAAGGGACAGTTTATAGGGGGGATTTAGGGGGAAGGGAAAACGGGGCCCGTTTTTTCCCGAAAAAACCTCCACGAATTTCCCCCCAAAACACGGAAAACCGGCAGGGGAACCTGAAAGACTGAAGAGGGGGAATGCCCGACCGGGCCCCGGAACTTTAGAGACAAAACGAATTTTGGCCCGCGGGGGGCCCCAGCGAAAATCCTTTTCCCCCGGTTTTTCCCTTTTAGGGTTTGGGGCCCTTTGGGGCTGTAGCCCAAAGGAAAACCCAAGAGGAAAAGCGGGGAAAACCCAGGGAGGACGTAGAAGGTGAATTTTTCCTTGTTTAAGGGGCCCCCCTTTGGAGAACAAAACGGCCCCTTTGGGCACGAAACCCAATGGCCTCACTAAATTTTGCTCGCCACTCACCTAGGATAACACCAAGGGGCTTCTTCAAACGGGTCCCGGAAAGGGGTAACTGGGACAAACCCGGGGGCATTAATAAAGTTTTCCCGGGGGGAACCAAAGTCAAGAAGGGGGGGGCACCCGAAAAGCGATTCCCGGGACCCATGAAACCCAAACCCCCCATATTAAAACGGTGGAAGGAAATGTTCCCCAAACCCCGGGGTGCCCCCGACAAACCCAAAGGGCGGGCGTTTTTCCCTTTCCGCTGTGGGGGAAGCGGGCAACCATTTTTCGGAAATGATTTCCCGGGGTGGCACATAAAGGCACAACTTCCCCTTTTCCCGGGCGGCGGACACTCCTTTCGGACAGATGGGCCCGGGCCCACTTTCATGGGGTTTTTTTCACTGGTAGGAAGTGAAACGGGAGCTTTTGGCTTTGGAAGACCGGGGCAGGGGAGGCAAAAGGGGTGGTCGGGGGAGATCACGCCCTGGCTTTGTTTTCCCCTTTCGCTGGGCGAAAAAGAAAAAACGATCCGAAGGGCCAAAGGGGACCAGTTTTCTTAAAAGAGGAAAGGGGTTTCTCTGGCCCTAAAAGCGTCCTTAACCTGCCGGACCCGGCCCCTTTTTAAAAATGGGGGCATAGGGGGGCCGGGCGTTCCAGGTCCCCTTTCCCACGCCAGGTCCGAAAACGAAAAAGAGTAGTCGCCGACAGAGGAGTCAAACCCGGGGAAGGTTTTAGTAAGGGGGTTTTCCCGCCGAGGAACCCTTTCCGGGCTCTTCAAAGACCCCGCAACTAGAAAATTTAAAACCTGGGAAGGCCTTTTTCACCGGATCCCCCCGGTCCCAGAAAGGATGGCCCCAAGTGAGCCCTTTCCCAGAGCCCAAATTTACCCCGAAGGGCCCCCTTGGGGCGTTCAGGGGGGAAAAAAAACCCGGGCCATCAACCAATGTCCTCGAGCACTGGGTAATAAAACCCCCCCCTGCACTTTTTTGGAGTCCCCTTCAAACTTTGGGCCCGGGAATGGTAGGGGCAGCCGAGAAGTCCCAGGTTTCTTTCGGAGGCGTCGCCACAAAGGGGGTGGGGTCGGCGGCGTTGATTAGCCAGGAGCTGCTGCAGCATGGCGGGCAACTGGTTCAGCTGCGGGCTGTTTTCGCTAATTTGATGTGACTTTCTGGAGCCACAAAACGCCCCCCGGGGGATAACCGGGTTTACCCCGGGCAGAGGTAAACCCTTTTGGGGGGTTTCCCTGGCCGATCTTTCTTTTAACAAAGGCAGGTAGTTTGGGTTTCCCCTGGGGGAAAACCCCCGCAAGCGATGGGGGAAAACCCCTACCAGGGACCGGGTTTTAAAAGAAACCCCCGGGTTTTTTCCCCCGAGCCCGCCCAAACGGGGTGGACTTGCTGCGGCGGAAACTACCAGGTCGTCCCACTGGGGTGACTTTTCTTGCGGTGGCACCAAGGCAGTCTTGGGACCGAACCCAAGAAAGTAGGCAAAGGGCGGGGGGGGCCCCCGAGGTCGGCAGCGGCAACGGGTTTGTTTTCCCGGATAAAAGGAGCAAGAGGTTTCGTTAAAACGGAAGTTTAGACAACCAGGCACTAGAAGCTTTCTGAAGGGAGTAACCCCTAAAGATCCGGGAAAAGGGGACCCGGAAGGAAGAGGGTAAAATAGGGTCACCCGCCAGCCTTTTCCAATAAAGGGCCCTAAAAAAGGCCCTTTAAATCCCCGAGAGCCTCGCGCACCGCCCTAAGGCCGGGCAAAACCCCCATTGGGCCCGGGCCCTTTTAGGAGACGGAAGGACCGAGTTTTTTGGGATTTTAAGGGGGAAAACCGGGACCCGACCCCCCGGCACGGCAAAGGGGAACCCCCCCGGGGGCCCACGGTTGACACACGGGTGTTTCCCCCCAGCCCCGGGCCCGGGGGCTGCGGTTTACCAAACCCCTACAGAACCCAAAAATTTTGTGGGGTTTTGTTAGAAGTTCTATTTAAAAAACGAAAATTCGAACCCCATTTAAAATCAATGGAAGGGAAAATGTTCTGGTTAATTTTTTATTCCTGTACAGGTAAAAGAAGCTTTTAATTAAACCCTCCATAACAGAAGGGGATAAAGTGGGAACAACTTTTTGAAGAAAAAATTTTTTCTAAAGCACGGAAAAAATTGAGAGCCCAAAAAAACTTAATTCCCTTTTAAAAGGCTAACGAAAAGATAGGAAAAAGCTTCAAGCAGGGGGCAAACAAAGGAGGTGCCCGTGGTTTTCAACTGCTATTTGGGCCCTGCATCCCCCGAGGGGCCTAAAGCCCCCCTAAAAACATAGAAGAATTTTAAGACGGTGTGTTAAAACAATTACGAACCCCCAAAACCCGCAAAAACGAACTTTTAAAGGCCCCTGAGTAAAAGATTTAGCAAATCCAAGCACCCTATTTAAAATTTTAAAACCAAGAATAAGTGATTTTTGGCATTAAACGAGCCCAACTGTCCCAAAAAAACACTTTTGGCTGTGGTTTAAAAATTCAAATGCTCTGCACTGATTGATCTGCCAAAAGTGCAGAAACCGGGGCAAACAAACTGAAAATGGCGGTCGAACTAGGGAACCAAAAACTTTACTTCAAAGAACAGTGAAATGTTTAGTTTTAGTTTAAAAATTTGAGAAGTTCTACTAGAAAATTTTAAATTTTTTTTCGAACCGTTTTGTTTCAACACTATATAGCAACGTTTTTGGGGTTGGGGGCCTTTTTTTAGGCTTAATCCCCTCAAACAGCTATAAACGCGTGAATGCCATAATACTGCAGCAGCAGTTTGGAGGAACTAACCTATAACTGTTGATTGGAGGGAATTTCCAACCCCTTTTTGCAAACCTTTTTTTTCCAGTTGCCCGTTTTTCACAGATTGGGTTTTTTATTTACAAACTTTGCAGACAACCGTAAAACAAAGGGAAAGGGGGGAAATAAAAGGCAACTTTTGGGGTGAAATTTCCCCAAAAAAAAACATCTAAGACAAAGTTTTTTGATGAAAAATATAAACGTAGACATTATAAGGAAAAAAAAAAACCTTTGGGGGTAAAAGTATTTTTTAAAAGGTCCCCAAAAATTTCCTTCAAGCAAAAATTTTAAAAATTTAAAAAAACTAAGGGAATTTTTATAGAATTACTGAGGGGGTTTAAATTTAAAAGCAAAAAAATACAGCTTAATTACAACGAAGGGCATTTTTCAATGAATGGGCCCTTAAAGGGTTTTCCCCATCCCTCATTGTTTAAAACAGGAAAAACCTTTACTACAGTCGCAGGGGGAGCCAGTCCCCGGGGTGCAAAATGATTCTCAAAAAGTATAATAAAAAGCTGGAGGTAAGCAGGGTTGGTTAACCCAAAACTACTTTTGCTTTTAATCACTATTAAAGGGGGAAGGGAAAAAGCAGCTATTCTTTTTTCTGAATTTATTTCCAAAAACTCGAACAGATACAAAGGAACTAAAAAAAATTAGAACTACCGAAGTAATGGGTTTAAAAAAAAAAATTTAAAAGAAACAGAGGGAAATTTATGGTCAAAAGTTTAAAAATAGTTTTAAAAACACAAAAAACCCTCCCCTTTTTTTTGTGCAAGCCCACAAAGGGAGACATGTATGAAGGAAGGGACGTCCCAAAATAAAAAACAGTTCATTTTCATTTTAAAATGGGGCCCATATAAAAGAAAGTGGTTTTTGTGCATTTAAAAATATGTTTTAAAGGGTTTGAAAGCACCTCCCATGTGTATATAAAACAAAAATAAAAAATACAGGGCCCCGGGCGCCCCCGCAAATCTTTTAGTTTCCCGCACAACGGGCCCTCATTTGAGCACCCAACCCAAATTTTTTTTGCTTTTTACTACTACCAACCCTAC